>JAOQMS010076219.1:0-22116 GCA_027563885.1 Erythroxylum longipes | reverse complement strand
TTTCTAACATTCTGACAAATCATCACTTTTCTCACTATTTCTATCAGCTTAAGCACTTAACACATGCTCATGTGTGTGACTCATACTCATGCGACTCAGACTAGGGATCGGTTGCTACTATCTGCTATGACATGTCTAAAATGCATGTAACATGACACATATTTCAGAAAATGCCCATATAAGATAGTAGTTCTGGGCTCTGATACCACATATGTAACACCCCACCTTCTCAGAACCCGTACCCGACATCCTGTGTGATGTCCGAGAACTTTCCCCGCTAGGGTGGCATACTAGAGCACTCTGTCAGTCGAGTCTCATTATAAAAATCTTCTTCCCCTTTTTATAAATTTCTTTTCTTTTTTTCGAAAAATATTGCACGCTTTTGAGAAAATCAATAATCAATTCGGGCCTGTTTCGATCAAAAAATTTTTTAATCACATATATAATAATTGCACAACAATCAATTTCATTTACAGCCCTTTTCAATTTGGAAAGTTATTACAAAAATAGATTGATCAATAAACATGATACAAAAATCTCAGAATACATTTTTTTCATACAAAAATAATAATATTAAAAATAATTATGCTTACGCCAACTAATCCCGACCTCTAACTTTTACTTGAATGAATAAGGTATACTCCTGTTTTTCTAACAGGGTACTCTTCAAGCTTGAAAAATAATTGCAAATTTTGGGTGAATTTTGCGAACTCAATGAGGTAACCATCATCGACGGTTCACTCAATTCATGCAACACACCATTTCACAAAACATGTAATTCACAATTTTGCATAATAGATCATGCATCACACTTTTACTCCAGCATAGGAAATTTTTACATTTCAATCAATCAAACATACTTGATATAAATGCATATGAAATGCTCATGAGACACTTTCCATTTATTACGTTGTTGTGACCGCGTGCCTGAACTTTCCCGTATCCATTTTGGATACTGGGCTCATTAATAACTGTCCCTTATTCGCTTGGGGGATACAGGGCTCATTATACATAGTGAGCCTTAGGCTCTTAATCACTATTTGAGCTCGAGGCTCTTTTCACTCGTTGAGCTTTAAGCTCTGATCGGTGGCTACTCTGGTCACAAATGCCATTATCTGATTGTGCATTCATGAATGGAATGCATGTACCACAATCACTCACATTACAAAGCATTTAGGTCTTTACATTCACATTCAAGCATCACTTCAATATACATTCCACATTTACAATCATCGGACCTTCTGTCCGGAATCAACAATCAAACACATTTATTTCACATTCATTTATCATTCAAAGCATAATTTAAGCAAACAATAATTGAGAGAAACCATTTAGGTTACTCACAGTACGCTCCAGATTAGCATTTGCTTCCCAAATCTGGAAACGTCCGGATGTTGACGTTCCAGTTGCTCCTCAATATTAAACAATATACACATATATCACAATATGCATAATTATAATTGTTCAATAATGCACATGTATGAAATGAATTTTGTACAATAAATGTTCATGATAATCCCGGGTATCTTTCTGTTAATTTCATTACAAAATCATTCTCATATAAAAACTCATCTAGGTATAATTTATACTTAGGTTTATGTCTCACTAAAACCATAAAAATCAAAATTCATAACTCATTTCTTCAATTCAGAGTTTTCTTAAGACACACATTCGGGTCAATTTTCAAAGTTCTTTTTGACCCAGAAAATGAAGTCATTTGAGGATACTTTCTTCTAGAAAAGTTTTCTTCTATTTCTTAAGTTTCTAATGAAACCAAAATACTTCAATTTGGTTCAGTATTGTAAAATTTATACTCCAATTATTTTCGGACTGCTTTTATTCTGAGACAGTACCCTATACTCAATTTCCACCCAGAATTTGAAATTCTAACATTCCGATTCATAATTTTATTTCTTCATATGATTTGTATCCCTATGTCTCTAGTTTACTGAAAATAAAAAATCATCCCAATTGGATAACTACAGATCAAGATATCATTAAAATACCTAAGTATGTTATGTACAGGAAAATTAGAGTTCGCCGCGGCGAACATGAAATTCTTCAAGTTCGCCGCGACAACCTAAGGAAAGTTGGCTGTGGCAAACTTTTGCAAGTTGGCCGCAGTGAACCAAGGAGTTTTCCAAGGTAAACTTTGACAGAAGCATTCGCAGATGTTTTATTTTCCATATTTTCAAACTTCCAACATTTACATCTAAACTCATCTAACTCATCCTATACCTAGACTATCTCTTCCATTTCATTTCCTCATCATCCTCTACCCAATTCAACTCAATAAATCACTCACAAACAAAGCATATTTTTCATCACCCATGACACATACATAAACATAGCATAACCAAGTCATCAAATCTCAATTTACTCAACATATAAGTTCTATGTATACTAACCCATGAAAATCAACATATAACTTACTAGGTTTAGCTCCAAGATTCTTTAAACTCTTCAAGATCTCTCTTAACCCTAGCTTCCTTCTCTTAAACGTACATCATCCATAAAAGGTTGTAGGGTTAGTTCTTTAGTGACAAATTGGAGAAGAGAACAATCTTGGAGAAGCAAGGTGAAAGAGTTGGACCAAAAATCAACATGGTGAGTGTGAGAGTGAGTTTCGTGAGTGAAGAAGAGAAAGGTGAAGAAAAAGAAGAAGAAGATGGAGAATGAAGCATATGTCGTGAATGAGTAAGTAAAAGACCATAGAATGGTCTTTAATTGGGTAAAAGAATAGTAAGTGATGAGGGTAGTGACACCTGTCACTATCTTATGGTCCCACTTTTGGTCTTTTAATCTACTTGTTCATTTGTCTCCAATTTTCAACTTCCAAATTTTTAATGACATAAGCCATTAAATCTTGATGTCACATATTAAAATTTCTACTACCATTTGAACATTTATTTCTACCACTATTCATCAATTGTTCTGCCACTAGGCATTTTTCATAGTCCAAAATACCCTTAAATTCCAGAAAATTTCCAAATTTTCACCACAATTCTGATTCACTATTTATACACTCCAACTCAATTTTTAACACATATATTTCACAATTCTCAATATAATCGCCTTTATAACTCAATTATACCCAGAATATGTCAATGAATGCATGTACAGTCATTTTAATGTGCAAAAGTCAATATTTACGTGTGTGTGTGTGCTAACATTATGCATGAGCATGGAATGCAATTCCCTTAATCTATTTTTGATCTCACATGTACCAAATTTTAGGATTCCAACCTTTACTATGGGAATGGGATGTTACATTTTTTATGTTACTCACTTTGATAATCCCCCTAGACAGCTCCACCATTTTCTTCAGGAGGATCTCATGGGTGTTGCTCGGCCTACGGCCGTCCCTGTTTGTACCTAGCAATCTTTGATTACTCCCTTGTACCGGAAAAAAACTAGAAGGGTCAATTTTCGATAGAACTATTCCATGCTCCAAACTGAACTCAACAATCTTGACAACTCATTCGGAGAGTATATTACTTCCATAAGGTCCTTTGGCTGCAAGCTCGAGCTTAGATGGTAAAACCAAAGGAAAGGAATAAGAGTCTGTTATATGCCAATGGAACATATTCATTTTATTAGAACTCATAGCTCTAATGGTCCTTATAATATGCTCCACATCATAGTAATTCCCAGTCATATCAAGCATTAAACCCTAATGTCCAAAAAAGGAGAGTGTCATATATGCAGCCTACAAGGCACACTTGAGGGTTACCCCAAATGAGCTAAGAAATAGTCTCTAACCCTCTTATAGCTCCCAACACCATCACTGTCACGAGGTCTGCGGTGACATTAACAATGGGATGGTGAGGGTGTAAGACTTGTCGATGCCATGGTGAAGTAGGGAAGCGAGGTTGGTGACGAATATGGTTTTGAGAGGAAGGGAGGTGGTGGAGACGTTGACAGCGAGTAGTACGAGGGGAGTGTACAGTTCATTGAAGGTTCGGGGGAGGTATAGGAGGATGGAAATGGAAAGGTAGTGGTGATCTAGCCTCCTGAAGAAGAATTTAGTAGAGAGGAGGGGGACACGTAGGTCAAGCTATAACATGGCTCTTAGCTTGGGCTAGATGTTGATACTGGAGAATGCTGATGTAGATCTTAAAGAGAGACAAAAATACTTTAGTAAAACACTGACAAGGAGTTTTGTTCCTAACTTCACTCTTTTATGAACTAACCAACATGATTGCCAAAAGGATTGGGATGTTAAGAAGAGCAATATATTTTTTATTTTAGTTATGTTGTTTCTATTATGTTTTATTAAATTTTATTTACATATTTATTTAAAATTTATATAAATATGTGGAAAAGATTTAATAGAATAAGATTGAAACACTGTAACCGAAACAAATGATTTCATGTGGTTGAGAAGTTGCATGTTCCTAAAAATTAGTTCTGAATATACAACATTATTAAAAGCTACCTACTTCGGAGTTTGAACTTAGAAAGAATATTTTAAAGAAAGAAGATTGATGTATAGTAAAATCAATAACTCATGAAAAGAGATTGGCAGTACCATCAACATTATGTTAATCGTTATATAGCAAGCTTACGAACTGGTGGCATAAGCATAATAGGGGTTAATGTGGTAAGATGACAATTACTAACATTGATGAGATCTTTTGAGAACGCCTGCTATTTCTTCTATTGGGAGTTATATTTCTACTTTCTTTTTTCAGTATAATTATAGTTTTTTTATTATTTTGTTCCTATGACTAAGTTTATGTCTAAATTTAATGGAAATTTTTTTATGCAATAACCACTTATGTGAAGTATTTTTATAAGCCATAAAGCAATGTGGTATGGTGAAAGCAATAAATATGAGCTATAAAACTAAAAGGCCATTTAACTCTTTATTTTTGTATTTTAATTTTTATTTCCTATTTTTAATCTTTATTTTTTTGTAAAAAATATTTAGTTAAGATTTGTAATAAAAAATTGTAAAACTTATTTAGTTGGGATTTGTAATAAAAAGACTAAAAAAGAAAACATTTTTAATGTCACGTATTGTTTTTGGTTTTATTCTTATTATACTAATAAATACCAATATTACATTTTAATTTAATTCATTTTTATCATATCAAACTGTGTTTTTAATATTACATATCAATTTCATATAATAAAACTATGATATTTGATATAAAAACTACATGTATTCATTCAAATTAAATAATATAAGTAATGTTATGCATATTATACATATTCTAATATCGAATTTGGTTATGGTATAATATAGTAATGTGAGTATTAAGGCCCAAGCTAGTGTAGTGGTCGCTACAACAGAGTGGACAATTTGCTATGCTTTCTTTAGTGACGAATCACAAATCTTCACAGAAAGGGAGGTATTGGCCCTAATTAATAAACGTGTCGCATAAAGCCAAACATTTAGCGACAAATCACCTAATAGTCGTTAAAATCTAACATTTGACGATGGTCTTTTAGGTTCGTCATAGGAGGAGCAATTTTTGTGACCAATTGACAATTTTGGTGGCTAAAATTTGAGCTTTGTATGACATATTTCATGTTTCGTAGGCAATGTGATATAATTTAGTGACACTTAGGTTAATTGTCGATAGATGTTTAGAACAGTGAACACTTTACGCAACGATAAGTATAAATCGTCGCAAAATATGCAATGTATTGCAATGTATAGTTGTTTTCATCGATAATTTGGTAGAGATGTGTAATGATAGCATAAAGAGTTGTAAGCTGTTGGCTTTTAGCGACGAATTATTGAAACGTCGCAAAAAAATCATACAAAAAATTTCATGTTACAATATAAATTCTTAGGCAAATTTTAATGAACTATTATGCTTGATGGTATTCTTAAAAACAATAATGTTAAAAGGATAATTTTTAATGCTAAACATAGTTATTAATCCTAATTTTATTTGAGATTTATATGATTTTTCATATTTTTTTATTTTTCTTGTTTATAAATTTGTTTAAATAAATGCATTCTGATTTTATAAATATATACCATATTATGGATTTATATACAAATGATTCTTTAATGATGCCTATTATACAAAGTAGTACTACACCTCCGTTCATACAAAAAATTCATGAAAACATATTGTTTAAAATTTGTGAATTAAATATATTTTTGGACATAAAAAGATAATCAAACCTGAAATTTTAATGTGATATTGGATGAAAATATCATAAATTTAAGTTAACTACTATTATTCTTAATCATTAATATTAATTAAAAATAAAATAACACTACATATAAATATTGAGATATGGGAAGCAATATATATATTATAATTAGATATATATGAAAGTAATGTAAGATGTTTGGATTCCCAAGAAGCCTCCTTGCATGCTCCAAGCCATTAATTGAAACAATTAAGGATCGTTGACCCTCATGGTCTGGCTATTTGACACCCTTTTCTAACAACTTTTTTGCTTTAGCTAAATTTGCAGAAGATACAGTAAACGATGTCCTAGATCTAGTATGCATGAAGGTATTAGATGAACCTAACGTACTAAGCATTTCAGCTAATGAGCACAGAGAATAGAACAATCAAATATAAATTAAATGATATTAGGAAGTAAAATTTGAACAGATGCATACCCTACTGATAAACTCTATGATCACCACGATGAACAGGCATAGTTTTTGCAATCGATCACTGTCCCGAGACAACCGATTTTCCTAGTGACATATGAACCATCGAGACATCACCATTTCCTTTATTTCCATCTATTCTCTCTTGAATATTCGAGGAAGCTTAATATAACATATAGTAAATACAAATGGATGTTCATATAATTACTTCATAACAAAAAGTGAGATACTGATAACAAAGAAAGAGAGGTAATAGTTAGGATAATACAAAAAACCTTGAAGAAGAAGATCGATCATGAAAGGAAAGGGGTGAGTAATGTTTGAAGAGGAGATTTGTTTTGTATTAATTTGTTCTTGATATTGGACAATTTTGCTACATTCCTCCCAGCAGAACTCATTTCCACCATAGCGAACTAGTCACCATGTCTACATTTCGTGATGAATTAAGGGTAACAAGTTAATTATGAAAAGTCAATAAGATAATTCTTTTTTGAATATTCCAACACTCTAGCAATGTATTAATTTTGTGATCTTATAAGGTTGAGAATGTTAAGTGTGTATGTACTATGTTTAGTGTATTTAGCTGTAAATTAGCTTGCTAGTTTTGAGCAACTTCGTTATATACGGTTGTATGCAAAAAGATTTGGTCTTTAAGAATAAGAGTAATAGGTTGTTAGTTTTAGGTTTTAATTGTAATGTCTAACACAAAAACACAATTGACCATATTTTTGGTTTTGAATATTTGACTTTCAAGTGTTATGTGATAAGCTTTTTACCTCAGATTGGATGAAGCACAAATTACGAATCCAAGATTTAAGGAACGTCCAATATTACGTAAGAATGACAAAAACAACTCAGAAGTTATTTTCGCCACACCCACAGAATTTAGGAAGGATTGGGGGTGATAAGGAATGGGTTTGATCTTCATTAGCACTTTTTTGAATGAAAACCAAGTCTTTAAAGAACACCAAGGAAGAATTTCTCTAAAGTAATGCAAAAGAACACTCAACTTGTTTTCTGAATATTGAATGAATGAATTCTGCTTACAAGCAGGAAATAAAGAGTATTTATACTAACCATAATGACTTGGATGACTTTTATAAGGGTAGGCATTGGGTTTTGACCCATTCTAGTCTAAAAGAACAAACTTCCTAACAAATAAACTTAGAACATGCTAATTAGGCCCAAACAAACCCAAAAACATAACTGGGCTTATTTAAGGCTAGAATACACTTATTTAAGTCTTAAATAGGACAAATAAAAGTTCTAAATAAATAAATTAAGAAGCCCAAGCAATTGGCCCAAAGATACTCAAAATAACCTAATTGTAACAATTGAATTGTTTCAAGTTGTGCATCAGGCCTAGCCTTCTTCAACAAGTCCAACACATTGCTCCAAGCCTTGAATCATCATTATAAACCTTAGTGATGTGTTCCCAAGTGTTTTAGCTTCTTCTCTTGCATATAGATTCACCATCAGATTGTTAAGAGCCTCATTAGCATACTTAGTCCGCAAACTTGTCATTGGACCTCCAAGATTCTCCAATGGATCTCTTTCCCTAATATCACTTAGTTGAGCTTGTTTAAGTGTTTCTCCTTGCTGCCCAAGCTCTCTAACATGTGCATGTCTGAATCCTTCCAACTCATCAAGCATATCATCTAACCTAAGGATAGGGTAACGATACTTTACAATGATTTTGTTGATGGTGGGGCAGTCCACACACATACGCTATGATCCATCTTTCTTTAGCACTAACAGGACTGGAATTGAACACGGACTAAAGCTCTCATGTACATAGCCTTTTTCTAGCAATTCCTCCACTTGCCCCTGAATTTCTTTGGTCTCCTTTGAGTTTGTTCTATATGTTGGTCAGTTCGGCAATTGTGCACCTGGTATAAGATCAATTTGATGCCCTATTCCACGTTTAGGTGGTAACCCACTGGGCATATCTTCTTGTAATATATCATCGTAAGCTTGCAAAATAGAAACAATGACACTTGGCAAATTATGGTTAGTAAGGTACTCTTGGGATAAGCAAGCTTCTTTATACAGAAAAAGTAGAATCTGGCATTTGGCCAAGAATGCATCTCTCACATCCCCCACTCTCACAACTATGCTCATGCCTTTCCCCTCGTGTTTATCTCTCAGAGAAGTGTTTCCCAATGTGTTTGAGGTTTCCACAGGTGTATGCACTCATTTATTAACACTCTTTCACTCAACCTCGCTTGTTCTCTCTTATGAATTTTCAATTGATCTTCATAAACTTGCTTTGGTGAAATAGAAGTAAGAGTGTATTTCACTCCATCTATGGTGAATGAATAACGATTCTTGTACCCATCATGGATTGCTCATTGATCAAACTGCCATGGACACCCCTAATAATATATGTCCAGCTTGCATAGGTACCACATCACACAAAACTTCATCCTTATACCTCCCAATCTTGAATGCAACTAACCCTTGCCTAGATACCTTCACCTTGCTTGATTTGTTAAGCCATTGCAAGTTGTAAGGCGTAGGGTGTTTGATAGTTGTTAACCCTAATTTTTGAACCAACTCAACACTTGCCACATTCGTATAGCTCTCTCCATCAATTATAAGGTTGCAAATCTGATCATTGATAGCACATTTTATATGGAATATATTCTCTCTTTATTGGTTCACTTCATCATTATCTTCTCTAATATGAATGCAGGCTCTTATAGTTACCAATGATTTCCCCTCCATTGGTTGCTCTATCTCAGCCTCATCTTCACTTTGGTCAATATCTTCTAATTCAGGCATGTCTGCACATCCCTCTTCTTCACTTTCAGATACATACTTCCCATTCCAAATTATCATTAACCTCTTGTTTAGGCATTGAGATGCAATGTGACCTCTTCTTGTACAACAAAAACACTTGATATCTCTACTCCTTGAATTTGAAGAGGATTCAACCTTGCCTCTTTCTCCTTGTGTTGTTTTAGGCTTAAGTGTTTCAAAATTGTAATTTGGAGCTTTGTCTTCCTTTTTACCCTACTGTTTACTCCAAGATGTAGTTAGCTTTGTCTTCATTTTTACCCTACTGTTTACTCCAAGATGTAGCTCCTACACTAGAAACACTTACACAGTTAGTAAACTTCTTTTTAAGTTGTCTTTCAACTTTCATAGCCATGTGTACAAAATCTTCTAACTCCACATAATGATGTAGCTCCACTACATTAGCAATTTCATTTTTGAGACCACAAACAAACTGAGCCATCATAACTTCTCTATCTTCTTCTATGTTTGCTCTTGCTGTTGCCACCTCCATTTCCTTGTAGAATTCCTCCACAGTTTTGTTTCCTTGGGTTAAATTCTGTAGTCTTTGAAAAAGATCTCTATAATATGATCTTGGCACAAACCTCCTTCGCATTATGGTTTTCATCTCCTGCTAAGAGCTAATTGGTGGTTCTTGGTTTCTCCTCTTAGACACAATCTGTTGATCCCACCTAGTAACCGCGTAATCACTAAACTCAAAGGCTGCCAATTTAACCTTCTTCTAATCAAAAAAATTATGGCACTCAAACACTAACTTAACCTTCCGTTCCCACTCTAGATATACATCTAGATCCAGCTTTAAGGTATCTTTATCTTAATACTACCGATGTTGTTGTCCACTCTAGCCTCTACTCCCCTCTCATTCCCATACCCAACTCTTCCTCCAAAGTTTCTACCCATTCTTCCTCTACCTCGACCACCTTTATTCCCTCTATAATTCCTAACTTCTTCAAAGGTACTAAATTGGTCGTCATCATCCTCAAAATCATAATGGGTGTTTCGAGGTTTAGGTGTCCTCTCCCTTAGGTTGGATTGAGAATTAAACTTTAAAGACATTTCTACGAACCCCGCCCTTATGTTCTCTATCTCCTTAAACATCCTCTCAATTGTTTTTTGTTGTGACTTTAATACCAATGGATTAATCTCCCACTCTCCACCTTCAGCTACCTCTTTATCCTTACTAGAAGATGATGAATTTCTATTGTTGGACATGATTTAGAACCTGCAAGAAAAGTTAGTAGAAAATAGTCTCTTCCTCATATGTTTGCTCTCTAAATCACTCATAACTCACCTCATAATATCCTTACTCTAGGAGTTCTTTACAGACTAAACTTATCTTCCAAGAAGAGCAAGTTCCAACCTTTACCCTTTCAATTACCACTCCCAAGAGGCAAATTGATGTAAGGAAAACAAGAAAACCCAATAACGAGGCCAAAGAAAAACAAAGTTAGGAATTTGGATTTTTAGAGACTCTAGGAACCCCTGTAACTTTAATCACAACAATCATAATGTGATTTATGTGTTCTATCAAAGAAAGAATGTAAGTGCTGTTTTTAGGTAAACAAAGGATGCAATTGACCTGTTTAGATCAAAAATGGATGAAAAGACGTGTTTAGGTCATAAAAGGGTGCAAAATATGTGTTTAGATTGGAACAGGATGTGATTGGCCTATTTAAATCAAAAAAAGAATGCAAGAAACGTGCTTGGATTGGAAAAAGAAGTAACTGACATATGCAAGAAGGAATAACACAGATTTGAGCGAGTTTGAACAAGTTTAGAAGTTATTTTGTTGACACTATCAAGAACTCTAACCAGATCTGTTTCTTTTCTCTCTCTTTTATCTTCTTTTCTTTTTTTCTTTTTCTTAGACTTTTTTAGTCACTTCTTTATTTAACTTTTGAACAAAAAGAAACTTAAAGAAAACCAAAATCAAGAACAAGATTCAAAGTGAGAATTGCAAGATTCAAAAGATTAATCAAGAACTCAAAAGATCAAGCCAAACTCAATTCTTTGAATGCAAAGTCAATTCTTTGAATGCACAAGTTTAGAATCAACAAACAAGATGATAAAGATCGAATTTATCCAACACAAGAACTGAAAGAAGCAGGCAGAAAACAAAAGAAAAAGATGGAATAACAAAAACAAGAAGGTGAACTCAAAGACTCAAGAAAACATATTTAAAATTCTAGAAAGAATCAAGAAAACTTAAGAACTTTTAAAAGACATAAAATTGAATAGAAAGAAAGGACACAAATTAATTTAAACCTTGGCAATAGAGATGGCTTTGATACCAAAAATTGATAAGCTCTTTACCTCAGATTGGATGAAACACAAATCACGAATCCAAGATCTAAGGAACATTCAATATTATGCAAGAATGAAAAAAACAACTCAGAAGATATTTCCGCCACACCCACAGAATTTAGGAAGGATTCGGGGTGATAAGGAATGGGTTTGATCTTCACAAGCACTTGCTACAATGAAAACCAAGTCTTTAAAGAACACCAAGGAAGGATTTTTCTAAAGTAACGCAAAAGAGCACTCAATTTGTTTCCTGATTATTGAATGAATGAAGTCTGCATACATGACACGAAATAAAGAGTATTTATACTAAACCTAACGACTTGGACGACTTTCATAAGGGTATGAATTGGGTTTTGGCCCATTCTAGTCTAAAAGAACAAACTTCCTAACAAAAAAGCTTAAAACAAGCTAATTAGGCCCAAACAAACCCAAAAACGTAACTAGGCTTATTTAAGGTTAGAATCCACTTATTTAAGTCTTAAATAGCATAACTAAAATTTATAAATAAAAAAATTAGAAGCCCAATCAATTGGCCTAAAGATGCTCAAAACAGCCTAATTGTAACAATTGAGTTGTTTCAAGTTGTGCATCAGGTCCAGCCTTCTTCAACAAGTCCAACACATTGCTCCAAGCCTTGAATCATCATTATAAACCTTAGTGATGTGTTCCCAAGTGTTTTAGCTTCTTCTCTTGTATATAGATCCACCATCAGAAAGTCAAGAGCCCTTTAGCATGCTTAGCCCACAACCTTGTCATTGGACCTCCAAGATTCTCCAATGGATCTTTTTCCCTAATATCACTTTGTTGAGCTTGTTTAAGTGTTTCACCTTGCTGCCCAAGCCTCCAACATGTTCACGTCCAATCCTTCTATCTTGCCTGAAGCCACTTGTGATGCTTGATCTCCATCATTATGTGTAATCACAACTTCATTACACGTTCTAATAAAATCATTTTGATAGATAATTTTGTATACTATAAGTGGTACAATCAAATGTAAATATGTACATAAACATCTGTTACAGAAGTAGCCTTCATTCAAGCATTTCATCAAACAATTCGGAGGTGTTTTTCAAACAAACATAGAAGGTGGGAAAAAATGTCAACTCATACACATCCAACACAGAAGTAGAAGAAACTATCTTCCAAACATGCAAAAACAAACAAAAATTTATACACCATAAGCAGCACACAATAATCACAATAAACTCTTACACATAGTAGATAACAAAGGACAAGAAGGAGGTTTGAAAATAAAAAAGAAGAATAATACCAATACAGGTAACAACGCTTCTTTGAATGTGACAAGCAAAACACAAGATATGACCACAATAGAGGGAATGACACTTGTTGGATAGTGAACAAAGAGGAATGTTGATGGCTAACACAAAAACAAAGAGAGGTCATTTTCTGTTAAACAAAACAATGTCCTCTTGGATTATGCAAGGAATAAATTTACCATTTGGCGTTAATGTCCATAACCGTCATGAAATGGTAACGACATGAAGATAGAATTATATTAATTACTGTACATAATTATACAATTGCGATGTAATTAATTGAAAGATAATCACAATAATGTAAACAATGGAATTCAATAAATTTTGGTTATTTTAAAAATTTATATGAAAACAACACAAAATTAATTTGTATTACATAAATAAATTTTATTATTAATGTCTTTTAAAATATATGATTTCACAATTTTATGTGGTGTGACAGATTCTAATTACGATATATAAATTGGGTAACATTTTGTAGACAAAGGGAAAATTCTATAAATATAAAATTCAAAATTAATTAAAATTTCTTATTAATATCTTTTAAAATATGAGTTGGAGTCACAAAACTCTATTTACTATATATAAATTATAAACAATTTTATATTATTTATATATTACAGGAAAATAGAAAATGTACAAAAATGTAGATTTGGCGACTATTTTAGACAATCGTGGCTGAATCTTATATTTAGCGACTTTTTAACATTGTCGTCGCAAAAAATTACATTTACCGTTGAATTTAATTCGTAAAAAATTACATTTACTGATGAATTTAAGTCGTAAAAAATTTAATTCTATAATGACATATGGCTACGTTTGTAAGAATTGTCGTCAAATGTATCGAACTTTTTTAAAAAATTAAATGATGAAGTTTGTGTTTATCAGTTGACTCCCCCCCATCCCCCTCATTTTTTTCCCACTCTTTTCCCCCTCCAGCTTGTTTATTTTGTTCTTCATTCTCTCCTTAGTACCGACAATCTTCCATCTTCTTTGGACAACCTTCTTCTTTGCGGTGTGGTTCTGTCTTCTCTCCTTCGTGTAGGTACATTGTGAGTTATTTAATTTTGGTTTTATTTTGTGCTTGTTTGGACGACTGTGGGATGTTGGGTGTATTAAGGGTTAATGTATTGAGTTTTATTCGTTGGTTTGGGTTGTCTGTGATTGAAGGGAAAAGATGAGATTTTGGTTGTGAAGTTGGGACGAATTTTTGATGCATGTAAGCTATTTGATAAATTAACTGTTACATTAAGGAATAATTGATGGGAGTGTTCTATTATTGTAGGTGCTTCAATTTTCTCATTTTGATTATCTGACCACTTTGTTCTTCCATTGACTTGATTTATGACCTTTTAAGTGGAATCCTTGATAAATTAACTTATTAATATCATTTGTGAAGCACACTAAATGAGTAAGAAAAGTGAAAAGTTCATTCAAAAGAAAAAATGATTTAATCTTACAAACTGTGATGACTTTTACATTTGAACTTGTTTAGTAGCTAGTAAAGGAGATAGACATTATACTTTTTAGTAGGCACATTTGAGTGATTTTGTTACTTGTAAATATCAGTATTTTAATGCTTTTGTAGAGAATGTTAAAAGAATTCAAAATGAAAATGGAATTAACCATGTTGAAAGTGATTATGACAAGAGATTTAGAAATGAGAAAATTGAAACATGTTGTGAAGGTAAGAGAATAGTTCATAACTTTTCTACATCTAAGACACCACAACAAAATAGAGAAAAATAAGGCACTTCAAAATATGTATATAACCATATTAAATAGATATGATTAATAAGTATTTTTAGAATGAAGTTGTAGTAATTGCATGTTGTATTTTGTTTGAAGAATTTCTTTTTCTTTAATCCTCTTTCATTTTGTAGTAATTGCATGTCGACAAGCCTGAAGTTTCAAGCTGTGTGACCTTATTGTTAAAACAAAGGGCCAAGGAACATCATTATTGGCTGCATAAATTCTACAAATCTTTTCCTTCCGATGAGAAGGCAAGGAGACGTGTTCCTTAACAGGTATCTCAAGAAAATTGGAGTCAAATATGTGATTATTGGGCATCCACTAGTGTTAAGGTTTGTCTTCTTTCTCTTCATATTTACTTCCATTAATATTGTTACAAAAATTAATGAATATTTCCTTTTTTTTAAAGGAAAAGTGTGAGAAAGCCAAGGCTAATAAGGCAAAAATGAAGACTCCTCACAACATTGGCTTCAAATCATTTGTTGTCATACAAACTGAATATGTAAGTTCTTTGATTATAAGTCATAATTATAACAACAAATACAATATTATTTATTGTGTTTTTAATTCTTTTTTTTTCATAACACAAAGTGAGAAGGAACTACATGGATAAGAGTGTAATAGGATCACACTCTATAAACTAACACTCCATAAGGAAGATGGAGCTTAGACGTTTGAAGAAGCACAAAATAATTATGTAAGTATAAAATTGTTTCATTTTTATGTTTATTTATTTATATTGTACTCACTAATTATATTTTAATTAAATATTAATGTTTTTGTAAAAATTATAATTAGATGCAGGAATTGTTGCAAAGATCATTATCTGACGCCAATGAGCCAAATATAGATGACATTTACAACAACGTCTTTGGTACAAGATCAGGCTATATCAGAGGTCTTGGGTTTGGCCCTAAGCTAGTTTGTTCTTCCTCATCATGACCAACATATGTAACGATGCTTTAATAAGAGAACCAGTCGCTTAAGGCTAAATTACAACATAATGAAGAGAAGTTAGATCGGACTAAAGAAAAATTAAAACGTAATGCATAAAAATTAGAATGTACTGAATGAAAGTTGACCCAACTTAAAATGATGGTCAAACAATTACTTAGGTCAAAGTATGTTAGTAGTAGTGACGATGAGGAGGAGTCTTAGTTTGTACATAAATTTTTTGTTAACTTTTTTAATTAACATTTAGTTACATTTTATTTTTATATAAAATCCTTTTGCTTTTTAATTAGTTGTATATTTATTTATGTTTACTTAATTATAATTCAAACAATGTTACCAACAATAATTCAAACAATGTTAATTATAATTCAAACATTGTTAAAAACAATAAGATGTATTAAAAATGTTATTAATTATTATAATTAAATAAAAATTTTAAAGCAAAAAATCAAAATTCATCACCAAAACTTTTTAGCTACAATTACAAAATTGTCACCAAATCGTCTAGCTACATTTCAGAAAATGTCTCCAATAAACTTTAGCTATGTTCACGAAACGTAGCTAAATATATTTTTCTATGAAAACCAAATTGTCTCTCAAACTTATTACCTATGCATACATTAACGAAGCTAACAACGTTTAGCCACAAAACAACAACATCGCAATATATCATTCGCGACAATTTCTTTTTCCTCGAGTATACCTTTTTGCGACATATTTCTAATCGAAGCAAAACATTTTGAGCGATGATTTAACAAAAACGTTGTAAATAGTATTTTTCGACCGGGCTTCTACAACTATTTATGCGATGAATTATTATCGTCAATGATGAATTGTTGCGTCACCAAAACCATAGTTTGTTGTAGTGTGGTGTATATAAGGCCAAGTAGTTAAGGAAGTGATGGTTATCTAAGACTTGGTGTCGACGGTGGAGAGCAGTTAGAGAAAATGAGATGAGGGAGAGTGTATCTTAGTGAGGCAAACTGGAGACAATAGAGGAGAGGGAGAACGATGCAACTAAGGTTAGGTAGGATTGTTTAGTTTTATTTTTAATTTGATCCATAATTTTTTAAATTTACAAATTTAGTAAATACCAATATTTTAGGTATCGACTAGTACCAATTGGTACTGACCATTACTGACTAGTATCCTAAACGAGTTCGTACTAACTATTTGAATATCATTTCATATCACTTCTACCTAGTATGAAATGGTATTCATATAGTTGGTATAAGCTGATGGTACAAGTTGTTCATCATTATACAATGCTTTAGAGCATAATAAAAGAATCACTTATAAAAAGAAAAACAAATCCATTAGAACTTTCATTAATATAATTATTGTAGCTTTGTCTAACAATTTCATCCTACTTTAGGACTTACTTTAAATTTGTGTTAGAGTAATATTATACTCCATTTAAGAACTTACAACTTTATTTACATTTTTCACAATTTACTTTTCATTTTTAGTACTACCGTAAAGTAATTGATCGCTTATCCATACAACAAAATAAAATTATGTATAACAAAATAAAAAAATGATGTATTTTTATTTCTTCATATCATAATTGGGCATGTTCGAAAGTATTAGGAATCTTGCTTTTAGAACACCAAAAGATCTTTCAATAACACTTCTCAATAAAGAATGCATATAGTTAAACAATTTTTGTACATCTTGAGGTCTTCTTCCTCCTCTATAACCTCGCAAATGATATCTCTCACCTTGATATGGTAAAAGAAATGTATGCATATTAGTGTAGCCTAATTCAACTAAATAGAACTTATCTAAACATATAAAGAACATAATGTTAACAAAAAAGTTAGTAAAATTAATCATAATTATTGTGTTTGTTTAAAATAATGTAATACTTTGTGCAATGATAAAAAATTGATTCGTTGGATCTAATATTATATTCAAAAGAGCTCAATAGTCATTTACAATGTCTTCCTATTAAGTCATTACATATGTAAAACTTATGTCAAATAAGCAACAACATATAATATTTTAGGTTGGATCAATTCTTTTACCCTTATATGGTATTTGTTCATCGGTTGGAATATGTACATCAATATGTGTATCATCTATTAATTCTTGTTCAATCTTAAAAAAAGGAACTGGTAATAAAATATTTAAGTATACCTAAAAATATGAAAGAAATATGAAAGAGTTTTGAGTTATGCTAAATCTCGAGAGGTGTACTAGTAAAAAATGGTGAAGTAATGACTTTTTCTACAAGACGATTAAGTATAATATAAGACTTTATAAAAGTACTTTGAAATTATCCAAGTCAAATGTTGAAATCACTATACATTGACTCTAGTTGTTCACTATACCCTATCCTCATTAAGAAAATTATAACTTATTCCTTAATAGTCAAATGACTAGATCGCTTTAAACCTCCTAAAGTTTTTAACTTATCATATTCATATATGCTCAAGAAAATTGTCTTGCTCAATTTTAGTTCTCAAAAGTTCTTATAGCATTCCCACTTAAAAGTTCCAGTATCCAGTTATAACATGATAAAGTAGTTCTATATAGTTTCTTATGTAAAAAAAAATATTCATTCTTTTTCTGAACTTGGGGAATAACAATTATCTTTATTGTATCATCGTCTGAATTTGATTTGAAATTCGATAAGGGCTCAATGTATTTATAATACCAGTATAAAATAATTAATAAAGACATCAAAATATAAATGCTAAAATGATTATGTAACACCAAAACATATAATATAAATTTAAGAAGTTCCTATTGAATATATAGTCAAATGGTTCATATTAGACATTCACACAAAAATTATAGTTATAATGTTTAAATAATAGAATATTTCTTAATACATAACTATTTAAACTAATAAGAGTCAATATTAAATAACATAAAAATATAATTTAGAGCTATATCCAAATCCATGTTCCTTACATCTAGCATCTTTATAAAAAATCTTTGTATAAAGTAGAGAATCATGTAAAGTTTTATTACTTTTCATATTTCACCCAAATCATGTAAAGAATTCAAACATTTCATCATTGTATCAATACACTGATTGACTAATGACGCTTTAAATCCATTCTTTATAGTGAATGATGCTGTCGTCATTTTTTTAAGTAAATTATTCTTTCATTTTGACTATTCACTAATTGTAACCAAGACATTTTCTAAAATGGGAAAATATTTTCCTTCTGCTTTTTAAGAGATTTATTTTTTAAAAAGGAGAACTTGCAACTCAATCTTCTTCTTCATTGAGTAAACAAACTTCATCAACATTAGTTATATATTCCTCTTTTGCACTATTTGATAGAGATTAAGTTAATGGATGTGCATGTAAACCAATTGTAGTAATATCTCTAAAAATATGACACAAGTTTGAGAATTCCTTTTATTTTTTTCTTGAATCTATAAGTCATTTTTTCTATCTATAAGGATAAAAAGTGTACTTGTGAAAAAATATATAATATGATATATCAATAAGCAAAGAAATATTTTGCCTTAAATAAAATTTTCCAACATTCATTTGTAGTATTAAATTCACCAATGAAGGAGTTGTAACCATTCCAGTTTCTTTCAACAAATTCTTAAAATTCTTCAATCTAACTCTCAATCTATTATACTTGTTCTTTAATTGGAAATCATTGTACCTTTTATTGAATTCTGTCTGAAGACTTGTCTTAATATTCTTCTAACCAAATTTGGAAAAGATAGTAGTAGTTTAATTTTCTTTTTTGATTTTGTCAACCAATAATAAGATTAAATGCATCTTTATTGCATCATTTCACACCTCATCCTTTTCATTTATTTCCACACAATTATTTGCATTATTTATATTTTCCAAAGTTTTGATTACTGAAAGTAACTAAATGTGAGTGAATACAAAAAGAAATGTGTCTTATGCAATGCTATTACTAAGCTCACGTAAGAAATCCATTGTTTAAATATCAATTATGATAAAACATATAAAACATATTATTCAAAAATTTCTTTAAAATGATTTGCAAAACATGGCCATGATAAAATAGGTAATAACTGTTATGCTATTTGTTTTATCATACTAAGATTTTGACATTTGAAATTCTATATAACAATAATTGGACAACCACTTTGCATAACTTTACAAGTGCCAATAGTTAATTCCTTTGCCAAGCTTTTCAACACTAGGAGGAAGATCTAAGTTTTAATTATCAAAATACTAGTACCAGAAAATAGAAAGCTCTTACTGGCACTAAGGTGAGGATCCTTTAACATTCATCTCATACTCAAATATAACTTCACATTAATTTTTACAAGAATTAACCTTTATAGTTTCTAATTGAAAATACCTTCAACCCAAAGTCAAATTATTGAATTCTACCAATGTGAGAAATTGAAAATTTGTGGATATCTAGAAATGAGAAATAGTATATGGTTAGATATGACAGATAGAGATTCAATGCTTTCGTATTGGTGATGTATTATAGAATATGACATCAAAATTGTACTGTGGTGGTATATCCTCTAATGTGAAATATATGTGAATACATTGTCGTGGATTGTTTGAGGAAAATAGAGATATAAAAATTGTGATGACGAGATTTAAAGTGTACAAGTCAAGTTGAAAGAAAACAAAATTTTCTATGACCTTGAGAGGTTAAACTTGGACTTGAAATGAATGTCAGATAAATGTGATAAGATTTATGCTTTAGCATAAGAATATGTCTGTGATATTGAGATAGAAATGAGGAAGGAATAAAAAGGGAATGAAATAGACATAAATGACTTTACATGAGATGAATGATGTGTAATAAGAAGGAAGTTAGAAATGCATATAAGATAGGATTTTATGTATGCAAGAGATTAAGCGAAAGATGGTGAATCAAATGGGAATAGTGAACGCAATCAATATGGTAGTTGAATTGTTATTGTAAATACATATCTGATAATGAGATCACCATGACAAATGGGAATATCGAGCACATATGTATTATATGTATGGAAATGATATAGGAAGCAATCTATGATTATTGAATAATTGTTAATCATAGTTCCTATAGTTCAAAGTCTAAGCTGAATTAGAGTAACACATGAAAGTGTTTATAGTGATTCGTCAAGGATAGATCGAGATTGTTAATGATGTTACTATGTATTTTATTACGAGGAAGAAAGTGTAGGGCACGATGGTGGCTTGACAAAAAAAATAATTAGGTTTCTATCATAATTGTGGCAGGGATAGTCAGATTTTTGGCAAGGAATAAAGAGAGAATTATTGTCTAGGATCAATTGAGATAAAAGAATTATTAGTGAAAGATAATGGGTGTTATGACGGAAATAAATCTCTGGATAGAATGGGAAGACCTTGATGGTACACACCTAAGCATATTGCGATAGTAATCATGTCTAGTACTTCATTGAGTTTTGATAACTAGAACTTTATGACTGTGTAAGAAATGATAGAAATTGATCTTCTTGAGTTACTAAGAATGGCTAATAAGCAAAGATGGAAACAATTGATTGATAAAGATTACATGAACAATATAGATGTTAGAAGAAAGAAATCTTCTTTCGAAGAAGAATTTCACTGAATTAGGTTAAACAGATCAGATAGTTTATATTAAGAATGATTAGTGAAGGAACAAATCATAAATGAATATGTAATAATTCAAAAGTGAGTATTGGAGTCCTAGTCCTAACAGAGACGCAAACATAAAATGTTGAATATGCTACTGAGAGTATATGCATTATGTTTAATGTAAAGTATCCAACTATACGATTGGATTCTTAAATTTGAGGTGACATTATTGCTAATGTGAGGAGAACTTAGTTCCACATTATATTCTCTGCAAATATGTACAGGAGATACAAATTAGATATGATGAATGTATTTCCAACACAGGAAGTTAAGGTTGTAAATAAATTGAAATGAGTGGAGAAACTAGTATAAATGAATAGACATTAGAATAAGTCAATGTGAAATCAGAGGAAATCGAATGAATGGATAAAATCATTCGAGAAAAGAAGTCAATTTGGAGACTGATAATAACATGGGATGATTCTACCTCATTGAGGAATTGGTCACTTAAGGAATTACGAGAACTAATTATAGGTAGGTTGAGTTTTGGCTACATTTGTTTGAGTTAACAATGCCCTTGACAGTGACAAGGCATTGAAGAATAAAGCATCCCAATTTTGCATGAATCAATTAGTGACTATGATCATAGATTATTTAATGAAAGTATTTATAAAGTTGAGGAGAATATTTCGAATACTAAAGGTAAATCTTACATATCATGAAGGTAGAAACAGTTATTTGCCAAGTTCAATATGAGGGAATCTTAGCTTGATCAAATAAAATGTTGGATCGTATAGTATCTGAACACGGCATATTAGGAGACCTAAAGAAAATTGAAGTAATGATGAAGTGAGAAACTCCAAGGCATATGTATAAGAGATCTGGAGTTCTCTGGAATTAGC
>JAOQMS010076099.1:0-22133 GCA_027563885.1 Erythroxylum longipes | reverse complement strand
TTATTACCTACGTTTACAAGAACGTAGGTAATAATATTTTGTAATGATTTTGTTTTGGTAGCTAATATTTTTTAATGACAAAAATTTTATTTTAAATTTAAAACGTCTCTAAAAATATTTACCTATAGCAAGACATTAGTAGTTAAACCTATTCTGCTACAAAAATAGAATCGTCACTAAAAAGTATTATCTACCAAAATAAAATCGTCACAAGATGTTGTTGCCTACATTTACAAGAACGTCTCTAAAAATATTTACCTACAATAAACAATTAGTAGCTAAAATTATTCTGCTACACAAAAAAATCGTCAGTAAAAATGTTACCTACGACTACTGTTTAGTAGATAAAAACTTTTATCTACGAAACATATACGTCGGAAAATTCTATGTATGATATTCTTCGTTCTCTTTGGTTAAATGTTTTACCTACGAAATTATTTTGTATTCAAAACCTTTTTGCGACGATTTCAAGAAAATGTCGCAGATATTGGCTTGATTTGGGAGAGCGGTGGCGGTTAATAACCTATTGAAATCAACCTGCTGAAATGATAAGTACTTATTTTCATTAAGTGTTTATGTGTTTAGGATTACTGTTTTGGTAACTGCTAAAAAGTGAAAATAGGTATTTGACAAATGCAATTGCGGTTGCTGAAAAGAGATAAAATGATTAAAAAGTACTTTCTACTGCAACTCTCTTTCTACTTATTGATTTCTGCTGTGGCACCGCACTTTTCTCCAACCTCCAGTTGTTCGCTCGCAAATCCAAACATGTGACTTCGTTTGAAAACTACGGTGAATAAGTATTTATCCCCACCGTACCGCAGATCCAAACGTAATCATTATTTTGCTACCAAGATTCAACTACCATTAGCGCAACGATTATTTTTCAATTTGCGACAATTTTTCAATATTTAGCAACGTTTTGTTTCGTCGCCAATAAACTTATCTGTATGGTGTGATGTAAAATATATAGATCAAGTCAAAGTTCATTGCCGTTGAGTTCCAATTAGAACATCAATTTTATATTGCATCACAAGCAATAAAATTGAATTTAATGCTTCTCTCCTGTTTTACTCGTACCTTGTGAAGTTGAGGTGCAGAGTTAAGAGTTACTGGATATTGTACAACAACTTCGAACATATAAAGAATTCTAAACTTCCCTATTCATACCCAATAAAAGAGATACATATTTTATCTGTCACTTTTAGTGCCATCCATCGAATAAAAAGACCATAAAAAGGGTCGTGCTTGTACTCGTTAGTACAGCTGCATCCGTGTGTCAACTAAAGCATGCTTTCCAAATGTTTGATTTGTTTGAAAATTGGAACAAAGTCCTTACTTTGATAAGAGTCAATTATATGGAACGTAAGATTTGGGGCCAAGAAAGAAAAGATTATCGAAAATCATCATAGATAAGACATATTCTAAATAAAAGAATTCGTCAATGGCGACTCTTTCAGATTGGAAAGGATTGCTCTAGATGGGGTCTCATCTATTTCATCACACTTACTTTAGTTCAATTACTTGCGTATGAAGGAAATACTTTGCTAAAATTTTAGCACTTCTTTGAAAAACTTTTCATATGAGATAATGGAAAATTTGGAAGTTATTAAAAAATGTCAAAAGTTCAACGTTCTCTTCTTTCTTGGTGTGCTAATACGTCCTTGATTTGGAAAAAAAATCCAATAACCAGAGACTTTTGACTTGGGGTTTGATTAGCAAAGCACATCTTCGATTGCATATCACAACGCCATACCAAAACATATGGACTACACGTAAAAGTTATGTTGAGGAATGGGACTTAAATATAAAATTTCCATGTTATTATTAACTCTCAAAGCATGGCCATGGTACGGATTTCCAAAACTTGACCAATTCCAAGATAACCTTAAAAAATTTACATTTGTAAAGGAGAACGAGCCTACATGCGTCTGACTCGAAACATGTGACACACCTTGAACAATGACCAAATAGCACATATACCATAATAACCTTAAAAGATCTGAAAGTAAGTCCAAAAAAAAAAAAGGAACGTGGGAATCTTATAAAATGGTATCAATTTTCCAGGTGACGAAGGAAGACTGGTTTTAACGAAAAGCTTATTTAAAAATGTGAATAATACAGATCAAGCAAGTAAACAAAAATGGTCGTTCAAGTTTAACATAAAGTTTAAGATACAAAAACCTTATCCTAAATTCTCTCCTCCATCATTGCCAACTTCTCCACTCCAAAAATCATCAACCCTTCAAGGAATCAAATGCCCATCATCCCAAATCATTGGTAGACCCTTTGTGTCTCACCTCCTGCATCAGCCACGCACACATGTCTAACTATTTATATCAACGCACACACTATGATTTTGTATTATATTAACCGACTGGGAGGGTTTTAAGTTTGTCACTTACCACTAAAAAAAAAAACACTATTGTATTGTTGTTATTCCTCTATCTAACGCTTTTGAAGTGTTGAAGGGAGGAAGAGAGAACGAGCTAGGTTGGTCGATCGCTTGTTTTGATTGATTAAAAGGGAAATGTTAGTTTAATGATATGTGCAATTATTCCCAATCTTCCCATCATAAAGTGGCATATACAAATGGACCATATGGTTATATATTATTTGTTATTACTGTATTAATTCTGGACTGTGTCAAAGTCAGTGTCGATCTACCAGGGGTCCAAATCCAAATTCCATAAAACAATGCCCATCTACTTTGCTTTTTGGCACACAAAAGCACTAGCTGACGAAAAAGGGGTTTGGAATTGGATAACTCCTAGTTTAAAGATGCCTTAAAGTCACATATTTTAAGCTTAATTGTAGTTTACTATTGACTGTCATCATTGTTTGCACACATTTTCTATCAGATTAAGGACCAGAAAAACATGAACAGATCTCGACTTTTTGGAGACCAACAATACATTACACACATGTGTGTCATCCCTAAAGTCAAATTCCAGATCCAACTCCCATATCTAACCATTTTTGGTGCCTCTTTTTCTCTTAGGGTATGAGGAATAAAGGGAAATACTGTGGATTGGTTAGATTCGATTACTCAATTTACTGTTAGAAGACCTAGATGCCATACGAACATTATAGGTGGATGCACTTTTATCAAAAATAAATTATAGCTGGATGAACCGAAATTTTCTTTTCCGTTGGTAGTTTTTTAGATTTCATTGTTAACTATTTAAATTGTTTAATATTAGTTACTATCGTTATTTATACCCAATTAAAATTTCGCCGAGGTGTACAGTTTAGAAGATCCTTTACCCAGGTGGTTTAATATTGGTATTGACAAAAAGAGAGAAAGAGAGAAGGGGGCTAGAGTTGATTCGACAGCCATTATAGCATAATCATGGTAATTATTAATTAACACTCCCTCTCTAATAAGTAGCTCCATTGAAGCTTAAAAGTATCCATATTCCATACATAGGGCGGCTTTAGCCACCGTTTCAAGTTCTAGACTGTATAGCTTAAAAGAGATATGATCAATAATCCAATTTTAACAGTTAATTAATAAATGTATAGCCGCCTAAACGTGGAAAAATGAGGGGCACCATAACTTTTATGGTTGATGAATAGTGTATAAGATATAATTCTGATAGTGTACTGTAGGGTCCAGATTTGTCATTGCCATTAACGAGTAAATAGAACTTTTGTTGATGTTGTTAAATATAGTTTACGTTTCCAATTATTATAGGTTTATCAAGTCTCACTGGTGACCTAACTTCTCATCAGCATAGCCGACAAAGCATTATTGCAAGTGCATGTACATGTATACACACACATAGGTAGTAGGTCCCAAAGCATCCCCATAACAACTTTATACTTAAGAAAAAGATACTGATACTTGTTGATGAATCCTATTCTCGTTCGTGCTTTTGTACCTCCAACCCAAAAAACAAAAATTCAATATACCCAAGATTTGCCGTAATTATACTTCAATCACATTCTCCAACGAAGAAACGGAGGAAGAAGAGGAGGTAACTCTTTCTTTTTAAAAAAAATTCAGACAAATATTAATAGCCTAGACGGAAAATAAAAAAAATCAGAACTATCAGCACCAATGCTGTCAATGATAGAATTCGGTGGAGATTGATGTACAAATATGCTAAGAGAGTAGTTTTTTTTTCTAATCCTGCGAGTTGATCAGCTACTCTATTGACCATCCAAAAGATATGTTCGACTATGACATCCTTGATTAGAGGACGTAATTCCTTCTAGTCATTCCTCAAATTCGGCTTCACTTCCGTGGATCTAATGGAGTTGAAAGCATGTAGTTATTCGAAAATTAATTCCAGTATGACCTTTTTATTGGTAAAAAGAAAACAATGAGGATAAGCCACTAATGATAATTTGGTAGTACTCAAGAAATAGTAGTACCGCACATCCCTTTCTAATTAATCAACCCATATTTATAACAAGGCAAAGTAAATATCACTAATCTCGTCTATTAAATAGATGGAATCATATTTAATTGCAAGGAATTGGGTTTGCAAGGAGACTAGATTGGAAGAACATCACAAGAGCTGAATTGTTGGAATTTATTATGGACTGTTTTTAGCTTAAAATTGAGGTTTCCGAAATGTATTTATTAAATTAAACTCTCTTTTAACCGTTAACAAAGTGGATAATGAACTTTGATCTACAGATTAATTTTATCAAATTATTCGTGTTTGCAAAGAGTTATTTAGCCACAGTTAATAGTGTCGTATTGTGCATACTTACTACGAAATAAATATGTGTGTTGACTATTTGACTACTTGGACTTATGAAGATATTCTCTCATGCTACTCACCTTGATAATCCCTTGGACAGCTCCACCACTCTCTTCAGGAGGCTCTCTTTGATGTTACTTAACCTAGGGTCGTCCTCCTTTGAACCTAGATTGCTCCCTTGTACTTTAAAAAAAAATCATATTTAATTTGATAAGCAATATGCACGCTACTCCTTCTCCGTCAACCTACTCTTATATACATGTTGTGGGAAACAGTTCATTTGGCCTGTTTTAAGACGGCACTTAACTAAGTAGCTAACTAAATATTAAACAATTAATTCATGCACCAAGCATTCCAATTAATTAGTTCTTTCTTCTAAAACAACTTCACAAGTTATTAGTTCTTGAGTCATCTTTGAATGACCATCAACAAAGTTAATTGCAATTGCAATAACAATATTTATGATTATTATTTAGATCATTATCGTAATTTATCACAATTATGTTTATATTAATTATAAATATGTATGCATTTCTTGTAATTATATTCGTATTACTTATATTTATTGTAATTGCTTAAAATGTAACTCATCATCTAAACTATTACCTATACATATATTTAGTTATTATTTTAATTTTTTTATTTTTATTTTTATTTTTATTTACTTAGTTTTATTTTTAATCATTTTATTTTATATCTATTGATTTTATTTTTATTTTGTTGCTTTTTTTGTGTGAATCATTTAGAAACAATCTCTCGAGATAAGGTTATTTATTACACTACATCTCAACGAAATTTATATTATATGTTATTGTTATTGATGTTGCTTACAATGTAATTCATAATTTACAATTTGAGACTTTGGTCGTGAAATAAAAAGATATGTGGTGTATAATTATGAAATAATTGGAAGAGAAAAAACTGCAAAGAGAATTAAAATTGCTATAATAATTGATAGTGAATTGTTATAAATAAAATACAAAAAGTACATACTTGAATTAAAAATTCATATACTAATATTATTAAATAACAATTATAGGAATCATTTGATTAATTGCGTCTATTTAATAAATTATAAAGCATTTGAAAAGATTCTGCAAATAATCGGGTTTAATTCTATTGTAGACTGAAAAGCTAGCATAGTGTCGGGAAATAGTTAATTTGGTACGCTAATGGGTGGCGAAGGGTTAAGCGAATCATTCTCTTCATGTGTCTCCCACTGCCATTGGAACTGTATACTATTCCTTGGAACAGAGCAAGACAGAGATGAGATGAGAAGAAGACTGTAGTTTTCATTTTCCTTGTTTTTCTCGATAATGAAGAGGATAATAGAGCAGAGCAGTGGGGTTCAAATGGTCAACCTTTGTATTCATGGAGAAAGAAAAGAAAGTCTTTACTCCAATCTTGATAATTCTCACGCCCTGAAAGATTCGTTTTCTCTTTTTTTCCTTTTTTTTTCCCCTCTAACTCAATTGATTAATAATTATAGCCACCCACCCACCCAACTTCCCCACACACACAGCACAACATAAAAGTCTCACTCTCTGAGTCTCTCATTCCCATATCCGTCTCTCTAATACTCACCATTTTCACACATCTCTCTCTTTGTCTGTCTTTCTCTCTTCAATGGGTTGTCTTGACGAAGGTTACTGTAACACCGGCCTTGTTCTTGGGTTAGGTTTGGAGACGCCATCGAAACCTGATCATATATTCAATCAACGGCCGAAGGTTAAGCCTTCTCTCAGGTTTGATCAGAAGGGTGTTTCGAGTTTCGATCAGCCTTCCCTTAGTTTGAGTCTTCCTGGTGAGAGTTATCACGTGGGTGCTAGGAAGATTGAGGTCAAGAAAGTTCACGAGGAGCCTGCTGGTGTTGATTTGTATCATCAAGAAAGTCCTGTTTCTTCTTTCTCTAGTGGTAGGGTTAAGAGGGAAAGAGACATCAGCAGTGAAGATATGGAGGTCGAGAGAGTTTCTTCAAGGGTTAGTGATGAAGATGAAGATGGTTCTAATGCAAGGAAGAAACTTCGGCTCACAAAAGAACAGTCTGCACTTTTAGAGGAAAGTTTCAAGCAACACAGCACTCTCAATCCAGTATGTAATTCATAACTCTTCGTCTTTTTTCTAAACAAACGTTCCAAAAATCAATCAATAACCCATTAACTTCTGTTTCCCATTGAATTTGGTAAATATGTGTGAAGTACGGAACTTTGATTGCTTCTTTTAAATTAACAGAAGCAGAAGCAGGCTTTAGCAAAGCAGTTAAATCTACGGGCAAGACAAGTTGAAGTATGGTTCCAGAACAGGAGAGCCAGGTAATTAATCAACAATCTGAACCATCAATACAGTACTCTGATTCTTTTTTTTTCTTTTTTCCAGAAGATAGTGAACTGATGAAGCTGCGAAACTATTTTGCAGGACAAAACTGAAGCAGACCGAATTAGACTGTGAGTTCCTGAAGAAGTGTTGCGAAACACTAACTGATGAGAATAGGAGGCTACAAAAGGAGCTACAAGAGCTTAAAGCCCTGAAACTGGCACAACCCTTTTACATGCATATGCCAGCAGCTACTCTCACCATGTGTCCGTCCTGCGAAAGAGTCGGAGGTGTTAGTGATGGTGCCTCCAAGACCACCCCATTTTCATTATCTCCAAAGCCCCACTTCTATAATCCCTTCGCTAATCCATCCGCTGCTTGTTGATTAAGGCGTCAGGGAATATAGGAAAAGCAAGAAAGTTGGAGAAGACAAATTATAGATTTACAGTCCCTCAGTTTTTTTTTTTTTTTTGGTTAAGGACTTTTAGTTTAAGGTTACTGTAATTATTTTGTAGAGAAAACATAGATTCTTTTCTTCCTTTTTGTTGCTTTTGTGATTGTATATTGTTAGAAATATATCTGCGAAGGGATGACAATTATTTATTTGCTAATTTCCCATTCCTGATCTTCCATTAACGTTGCTCTCTTTAAACTATGAAACGTGTGAAAAGTTGGTGGTGCTTTCTAAATCGTGCCAATTCAGTTTCCCCAAGAACCCATACCAAAGTTCAAGCCATAGCTTGTCTCAAGAGTCCCCTTGTATCTGAGGATATGAATTGGAGTTACAGACTCACTTAATAGTTGGTACAAGCCGCATTTATTATGTTAAAAGCTGTATACTAATTGTCATACTTTTACCACTTTAAGTACACGGTTTATGTAGTGAATTTAATCCTAATTTAAAAGATCGAAAGTTGGAATTATAGAGGAATTGTAACTCTTGTTGTCTTTAAATGGACAACAAATTAAATAGTGTTTAATTTTTAGAAATTTTTAATTTAGTATTAAAAAATTTAATTCAGCGTTTAATCTTTTAAATTTTATGTAAATCTTGTCAAAACTCTCTCTAATAGTTAGGGATTGGATAGCATAATACAAGATTTTTTCAGTCCCTTTATTTTAGCATACTTTTATTGGATAATTATTGTTGTTGTTGTTATTGTTATTGTAAATTAGGTCAAAAGGTTGTTTTTATTGATGTGGTGTATCTAACAAATATTACATAGATGCCTTTCTATTAAGCTATTGATGTGGTATGTCCAATATATACTACAACAACTACTACATTAATAAATGCCTTTCTATTAAGTTATTGCGTCTCACCGAGATTTCTGCTGGTTGATGGTGTCATTGTTTAAGCTATGCGAAAAAAACAAAATTTTTACTTAAGTTGTATGAATTTAAAAAATAATCATTAAATTAAAATTTTGATATTAAATTGAAAATTTATAAAAATTTGAGATAATTTTGATTATGATATCTTTACATAAAATATTTATTAAGAATATCAATATATTAAAATGTATAAATATAATTTTTTTTTAAATGATGATTAGGGGTTAAAAAGTGTCATGCTTTTTCATTGCAAACCTCATTGAATTGGTTGTTTGGTGGTGTCATTGTTGTGTTCATAACAACCAGAGAGGAGAGCTATATATAACCGAGGAACGCAACACCAAGAAGGTCAAGTTTCGCGACCACAACGATGAGGAGATGGTCACCATTGTCCTACAACCATTACCCTCATTCAAAGACAAACTGATGGCCTCTGCAGCGAAAATGCCCAACATTGACTTAAACAAAGAGCTAGACTTAGACCTCAATCCGGATGATGTTGTGATAACAGAAGGCATAACGATTCCCCTATATAGTTCTTGGAGAGGATTAAGCAAGTCCTATATAACTTTATCCAGCAAACAGTAGTAGTTCGGCTTCTCGGCGGCATCATGGGAGTGCAGACCCTGTTTACCCGTATCAAAGTCTTGTGGAAACTTATCGACAAATACAAAGTGGTAGACCTGGACAACCATGACTTCCTTGTTAAATTCCAATTGTCCAATGACTATGTAAATGTTCTCGTGGGAGGACCATGAATGGCGAGGGGTACTTACTTAACAGTTCAACCTTGGAGTCCAACCTTTTCCACCTCCGATGTCAATCTCAAAGCAGTCGTCGCTTAGGTGCGTTTCCTGAGGTTGCCACTCCAATATTATCACAAAAGAACCTTACAGGCTATTGGCCAGCTTATGGGGAAGGTTATTCGGATCAACTATAATACTTTAGCAGCAGATTATGGCAAATTCGCACGTTTAGCGGTGGAAGTAGATCTCACTAAGCCGCTGTTGTCTAGACTTTTGGTGGATGAGAGACTATAAAGGATTGAATATGAAAGCTTACCACGCATTTGTTACACTTGCGGTTGCTATAACCATGTAAACAAGGAGTGTCCAACAACGATGATGGGGCAGCCTTTGGCGAAGGATGTGCAGTTACAGGAACCACCAGCAACCTCCCAACACCTAGTAGCACCAGATTCCGAGGAAAATAACTTTGGACCCTGGATGCACTTGTAGGCACAAGGGAGACTTCCTTACGTCAAATCACCAACGGTTATGGGAAGCATGTAGGCTTACCCCTGCCATCCTACAGAAACAGAAGGCAAAGTTAGGCACTAGTTCCTGTTTTGAAAAGTTGGCAATTAATATAGACATAGACTCAGAAACGACTGCACATAAGGCCAGCACTTCTGCAGTTCCACGAAGCCATGCCCCGTCTCTTCCGAAAAGACCCATGCAACACGCTCAACGAACCGTAGGTCTTAAGGACGTGTGCAAGGAGTTATTGTCGCCCCCGAGGTTTCTCCTCCCACCATTTCCATAATTGAAAATATTCAAAACATGCGCAACCCACGACCCCCTCCCTCCATCCTCATCAGGAGACACCCGCAGCAGCCCCATCCAGAAAGGTGATGCAAGGATTAGAACATTCAGAGTGACCTACCACACTTGACCCGACTAAGCACCATGCTATTGTCATATGTGAAACTATTGTGCACCCCCTCGACAACCCAAATAGCTCCTGGGAAGCGACAGCTTCGACATTGCATAGCACGAACGACAGAATGGACGCTAGTTCCAAGCCACCTGATCCCCAACATATTAGGGGGAAAAAGACCGTTAACCAACCTGAGAGTGAAGAAAGGCGCACTTCTCAAGAAATTGTCTCCGTCCATATGCAAAGCTTTGGCATAATCCCTACATGCTGACGAAGTTCACTTGACGGGTGAGAAGGATCTGACGGACGTAAGGATCGACGGGGAGACGGCTACCACCTTCCTCCATGGGAATTCATAAAGACTCCCTTATATCCGCCTATATTCCAATGATAGCGAACATCTTTGTGTGGAATTGTCGTAGGGCAGGTAGTAATTGTTTTCTGCATTTCTTCCTCGCCTACAAGTGCAAGCATACTTTGGCCTTAGTGGCGATTGTCGAACCCAAGATCAGTGGCGTGCAGGTGGATCACGTGATCCAAAGGATGGGCTTTCCCTTCTTGTACCGGGTAGAAGCTACTGGATTCAATGGAGGCATTTGAGTACTCTAGACAACCAACTTAAGTCGCCTAGTGGAGTCTTGCCACCCCCAATTTATTCACTTGCTACTGTCTGGTCATTTGGTGCAACCTTACTTTTTTACAGCTATTTATGCCAGTCCCACAACACCTAAACGCAAGGTCTTGTTGGACGCATTACATGCTCTGCATAAGACCATCGGGGATCAGCCTTGGCTCCTAGCTGGAGACTTTAACACCTTGTTGCTGCAAGAGGATGGGAAGGGCGGACAACAATGGCGATGTGGCCCCTACACCTTCTTCCGTGAGTTTGTTCAAACTGCGTCACTTTAGGATTTGGGCTATCAAGGCCCTCAGTTTACTTGGTCAAGGGGTGACCTTATGGAGCTACTGAATCAGGCATTGGGAAATCACCACTGGCTTAACCAATTCCAATCTTGCTCGATTGTCCACCTTCCCAAGTTCCATTCTGATAATCGCCCTCTCCGAATACACTATAGTAATCCAACCAATGGTTCACATAGGAAGCATTTCTAGTTCTTAGCGCCTTGGCTAACTCACCCCACATCCCACACCTTTGTCTTTGATAATTGAAACTCTAGTTCTCACGTACATCAAGCTTCTTATGACTTTGCGTCGGTGGCACAAGAGTGGGACTCCATGGTGTTTGGTAGTATATGAAAAAAGAAACAACGGATCAAAGCTCAGTTCACTGGCCTCCAAAGGGCTTTGGAACTCTATAGCTCCTGGAAATTGCAAGTTATAGAATGCACCCTATTAGAGGAATTGTTGGAATCATAATAGGTTCGTTGTAACTGGATTCAATTTGGTGACCACAATACCTCCTACTTTCATGCTACTTTGAGAGGGAGGTGGAGGCAGAATCGAATCGAAATGAAATGCTAAAGCTGGACGGTAGACATTGGTGCTTTGAGGAGGAAACTTACGTTTGGCCGTTTTGACATTCTTTAGGGATCTATACACAGCTCGACAAAGGGCCGCTTCAGCTGTATGCAATTCGGGGCCAATTTCCTATCCTATAGGCCAGGGAGACACGACACCTCGCAAGGCCTATGACTCACAAGGGTGTTTATCAGGCCTTATTTACCAAAGCCAATGGGACATGGTTGGACCTTCATTGATCACTATGGTAAAAGAAGCCTTTTCTAGAGGCATCATCCCGGTCGATTTGAACTCAACTGTGATCATCCTTATACCTAAAGAGGAAGGCCCCCTAAATTTTCAACAATTTCGTCCGATCAAATTATGTAATGTCGTCTATAAACTGATCATGAAAGTTGTTGTTCATAGACTGAAGCCCTTCCTCCCTTCCTTGGTGAATCAATCCCAAACCAGCTTTGTGCATGGGCACACTATTAAAGACAACATTATCATTACGTAAGAGATCATCCATACCATAAGACACCAGGTAGGAAGTAAGTATATGGCGATCAAGATAGATCTCCAAAAGGCCTATGATCGCCTAAGCTAGGAGTTCATTCACGACACATTAGAGGATATAGGCCTTCCCAGCTAGTTGGTTCAACTCATCATCCATTGCATTAGCTCCACCTCCATTAAGGTCTTTTGGAATGGAGCCCCATCCAAAACCTTTTGGTCGTCGCTAGGAGTTCGCCAAGGTGACCCATTACCCCCCTTCCTCTTTGTGTTATGTATGGAAAGGCTCTCCCAAGTCATCGAAGCTTAAGTTAGAGCCAAGAAATGGATCCCCTTTAGAACCAGTAGACAAGGCCCATCTGTGTCTCACCTATTCTTCGCAGATGATTTGCTCCTGTTTGCTAAAGCGTCTACCAATTAAGTAGACGTTATTAAAAATGTGTTGCGAGACTTCTGTGCTAGCTCCGAACAACTCGTGAACCAGGACAAATCTACTGTCTTCTTTTCTAATAGCACTACCGTAAGGGACGCTAGATACCTCAGTAATCTGTTTGGATTCACCCTCGCCAAGGACTTGGGAAGATATATGGGGGTTTTACTCCTTCACAAGCAAGTTACCGCAGGCATCTACCAGTCGGTTACTGATCGTATCCACCAAAAACTAACCAGCTAGTCCACACGCAATATTTCTTTGACGGGATGTACTACTTTGACTCAATCGGTCCTCCTCACTATTCCATGCTACACCATGCAAACTACTTCTTTATCCTAGGGAGTTATCCACCAAATTGAAGGAACCTGTCGTAGGTTCCTCTGAGGTGCTCATGCAGGGGAACAGAAGGTGAATTTACTCAAATGGTCCAACGTTTGTCAGCCCAAGAACTACGGAAGCCTTGGTTTGCGGAAGCTAAAAGAATGTAATGAAGCATTCCTCGTGAAGTTAGCTTGGCCTGTTCTTAGTCAACCTCACGCCCTGTTAGTTCAAATACTGAGGAGTAAATATCTACCCCTCATGACCCACATTCCTCTAACATTACAAGTGGGGTGTTGTTCCTTCCTTCGGTGAGCCATTTGTAAGGTTTGGCCAGTAGTGTATCCTGGTATTTGATGGACATTAGGGGATGGTTTCACTGTGCGTTTTTGGGAAGATATATGACTAGGGGATACTAAACTTTCGGAGGTCATTGTGTCCACTATTTATGAGGTGGAGAAACAAGCTCATGTGAGGGAATATATTATTGCAGACGACCACTGGAACTGGGGTCTTTTACAAACCAGTTTCCCAGTGGATTTGTAAAAGGCTGCGGCGAATGGAAGATCGGCTTCACCTATTAGATTGGCAACTGCACGCTGTTGGTGTCAGAACTTTGGGAGGCCCTAAAAGAATTGGAGTTGGCTTAGCTTTCCTGCGAATGACGAGTTTTATTAGAAGTAGACGGCACACAAGTTATCAAACTTTTTGAGAAGGATCTTCTGTATACCCACTACAAGTGGACCTTGATCTCTAAACTCAAAATGCTACTCCACATAGAGTGGGAATTAAAATGTCTACATACCTACCGTGAAGGAAACTTTGTCACCAATTAGATGGCCAATTTTGCGTTAAGCCTTTCTTTAAGGTATGATGAATTCCCTAATTCTCCTGCTGGCATCAATACTATCCTTGCATAGGATAGCGTCGCCTTCCCCATGGGGCTACAGTAATTAGCGTTTGGAGGCATTTTGGCCCCTTGTACAAAAAAAAAGAAAAAAAAAGAAAGAGGAAAGCAACTTATTATTATTGTAGTGAGATGATAATGATGAATCAATCTAAGGGAGATTATTAAGCGTGTGCCTGAGCCTGAGCGGTAGAGACCAGAGAGAGATGGCGGGCAGTTAGCTCACGTGTCCCTGTCGCTAATATATTTTAGTTGTGTTTTTGTCGTATATAGAGAGTACTACTTAGACAAGAAATGAGTGGTCAGTGTGTGGCGTGTAGACTAAGAAAACTAAAAAAAAAAGGAATTTGTTATAATTTATTTAAAATGTATTTAAAAAGCAGTGAATAATTATTTTATTACTTAAATTTTGATTTGATAATGATAATTTCAAAAAGTAGGAGAGAGGGTGCTTTCTCTTCAGTTTACGCGTGGGGTCAGGTGCCACATGATGTCCCAATGGGTCATCGTGGGATTTTACGATGTTGATGAATGTCAGATTGTGTGCGGGCCCACCACTAGTCTTGTAGGTCTATTATGTGGACCCCACTGGTGCATACGGTTAAAAGAACTGCATCAGAAGTTATAGTTATTGATATTCCTTAGTTGAACAACAACTAGAAACGGACGGTCCAGATTCTTCTGATAGTTACATTGCAGACGTTATCAGGATCGGTGTGGACAAGTGCTTGCTGAAAATGGACAGAGAGGATCTGCGCAGAGTCCACATTTCTTCGTCGCCATATCTTAAAACGACCCGAAATTAAGTTGTGGAGTGGACCAGTAAATGATTGAGGCGAATTTGAATTTCCGGACTCTCTTGGAAAACTCCCTCGATCACCGTCACACAGACAATTACGAAAAAACCAACTCAGTCAAATTAAATTGCTCTTCAAAATTCAAGAAAAAAAGTTAAAATGCAAAATATCCATAGAAATTGTTACTTTTAAAAAAATAAATTGAAGGATATTATTTTTTATACTGCAAACGTAGTTCTTATATTTTTGTGTATTTAAAAAACCCTTAAATATATATAATAATTTATAAATAATATATAACAAATTTATCACAATTTAATAAATTAAAATATCAAATAACAACCACAACCCATTAATAATTTCACCAAAACGCAAGATCAGAGAGGTTTAATAGGACGTAATTTTACCTATAATTAATAGAGGCTGTTTCGAAAAACCCATATGAAAAAAAGAAAAAAAAAATTAAAATAAATTGTGCATTGTTATTTGATTTATTTATATTATTAATTATTTGATGCAATATTTAATTTTAATTACGATTAAAATAATATGAAGTGATTCATATAATTTTAATTAATTAGAGAATAATCACCTCATTATTAATTGATTAAAATTATATATTTAATTTTATATAGTTCATCGTAAACATGTTTAATTATATTTCTTGATTTAGAATTAAAAAAAGAAATATAATTTAATAAATTTATCTTTTTGTGATCATTGCATTGTTACTTCCACCTTCCTACCCTCTCTACTTTTGACACAACCAAAAGAAAACAGGCAATTAGGTTTGCTTTGCTGATATTGGAGGCTTCTCACTAAGTGTTCCAAATGCTCAAGTAAAGAAACTATACTTGACTATGAGGTGCATCCAATCAAGCTATAATTCGGTGCAAAACAACCCCTAAAAGCGATACACTCACCATCTCACTCTATATTTTAGTAAACACCGTTTAAAATTGGGTTTTCCTTTTCTTGTCTTGTTTCTATGAAGGGCTCACGTTGTTCTCTAGTGATTAGTATATTTCTGGGAGAAGACAAGGGACAGTGAGTTGGTGTGTAGATGCTTCAATCTCCTCCGCAAATAACGAAAAAAAAAAGATCACAAAACCCTCTTCTTCACTATAGACGTGGGTTATGTGTGTAAGCACGTAATTATATATAAATACCACAAGACATGTGTCTCGTGTTGGCCAAATTGTCGGTCTGTCGAGTTATGTACAGAAGTGGACATAATGTCGTGGATTAGATTTCGGTGGCTGTTTATTTAATCCAACAAGCTTTGATAGTTACTAAGCTGGAATTATTATATTTGTCAAAAAGTGCATTTATAATCATGACTTGAGCCGTGCGGCAAAGGAATATAGGTGGCAGTTCCTTCAATTCCATAAATAGCTAACTGCGAAAGGTAATTGATATGAAAATATTATTAAAAAAGATTGAATATGACCTAATAAATAATAAATTAACAAAAGAAATGATTGATATGAATTTTTTTGAAAGGAACTTAACTCAAATATTTTTGGGTACCAACCCAATTGAAGTTGAACCCCTAAAAATAAATAAATAAATGATGTTATCTTATTATTTAGATTTATCGTAATTTTTATTGTAGAGTTATATTTTTTAATATTTTAAAAACTGGATCGGAACTTAAACCGTTAAGATAAGAAGTTTAAGATTAAAAAGTTTCAATTAGTATTAGACCGTGTTAAATTTTATATAATTGGGCCTGAATAAACTTAGCACATACAAACCTAAACGAGGTTCCATCCTAAAACCAATTGGTATTAAGATGAGTAATTCATTAGGCTTATATGCATGCTTAAGGCTACATATTCTTTCGATGTGGGACAAAATCTCACTTATATTTCAACACGCCCCCTTACGTGTGGGCTAATTACGGCCCAACACGTATCACAGTCTATCGTGACGAGGTGGTGACGAGTAACTCAAGAGTAACCTGCTCTGATACTATGTTAAATTTTATATAATTAGACCTAAATAAACTGAGTACATACAAACCCAAACGAGGTTCCATCCTAAAACCGATTGATATTAGGAGGAGGAACTTATTAGGCTTATATGCACGCTCAAGGTCACATATTCTTTCGATGTAGGACAAAGTCTCACTTATATTTCAACAGACTGTCATAAAATCAATTAAAGAATTTGAAATATGATTGAAAGAGATTATTTTTATCCATCGAAGAATTTAAATTTTAATTAATTGATTTGTTTTATTTTATAATAACTTAATAATTTGTAAAAATTCACCTATTAATTAATAAATTAATTAGTTTTTAACAACAATAGTTATTAAAATGAATCGAACCAAAAATTGAACGGTTCGAAATTTTTAAGGTTTAAACGGTCGAACCGGTCAAATTTTTTAATCATTGAGATTTTAAATATTAACTTTTTTATTTTTAAATTTTTTCGTTAGTGTTTAGGTTTATCCTTTTTCATTTCTTTATAACTCCCTTGGGATCAATTATTTAATTTAATTTATATTTCATTTTAAAAAATTTAAGGAGAACTATCAAAATTATAAATGTAATATCAATTTGTTGATCCAGCAAATTTGCCTACTTTAATACACATAGAATAATACAATAGCTTCCAATTCCATGCATGTATTAAATACATGGAAGTACAATTACTTACCATTACGTGATCTCTCTCCTTTCAAATCTTAGGGTTGCCTAATCACTAAGTAATCTCTTCCTATTCAATATAATCCCTAGAATTTTGGAGTTAATTAAGGGATCTAAATCACTAACGATGAATTCAAACATTGATTTTGGTCCAATTGATGATCGACAAATTTAATACTTTAGCTTTTCACAGGGAAAATGAGCATACCCATCATTGAAAAGAGAGTTCCTTAAAGTTACCCTTTTCATGCATATTAAATTAATACTCAAAATCGAACAAGAACATTAAAGAAAGGGAGCTACTACCGACCTAGTTGGTCTAAGTCTTCAAGTTATAGACTCTTTTCTCGTAAGAAAAGGGTTATGGAATCACATTAATCATAAAGCTATCAACACGCGTAGTCACGTTTATGACTAACAACATTAAACGGGGAGGCAGGGTTGGCTTATAGAGGACAAGACACATTGTTATATAACTAATAAACCGCTTGCTGCTTGTTAGTAGGCAGGTATATGAACAGACTAGACCAAGTCATACATGCAAATACGGAAGCTGGCCCTATGAGAGAGCAATGGCTCTAAGCGAGTGGTCCAAGTGCAAGTTCAAATCATGACGATGGGTTGCAATTCACCAACTTTAGAATTGATTATTAGCTATTTATTTCATAAATATTATATATAATCCGATAGAAACTTATAAAACAAGTTTACCGATTAAAAAAATGGAGTATTGATGACTCAAATGCTTGATTCATATGATTCCTAAATGGTCACAACATGTTACCTAAAGTCAAGAACATTAACTTATTATGTGTCCCTCGCATGGTTTGCTTCAGCTGTGGATGCTTCTGCTACATGAACAAAGAGATATGTACCAAGCCTTGAGTCATCAAAGCACAAGATGCCTCCACCACGTGGTTTGTTGCCTTTCTTCAAGACATTAGATTTTGTCTTCGAAGACCCCATCCATTTAAGGGACTAATAATTGTAATGTCCGTCGGCAATCACAATTTTTTATTTTTCGTGCATTTTTTTTCATTTTATATGGAATCTCCTTTCGAGCCAATTAGACATAATTCTTAATATGCTATATATATTTTGATGTGCCTATGTTGAGAATAGTAATGGATGAAGATATTTTCATACTTTCCTTACCTTTAAGTCAATTTATGATATTTTATATATTATATTATGTTATCACAGTCACTTTAGTTGGATACAAATTCATTTATAAGGTAAAAATTATTGTAATTTACTAAAAGGGTCTCACAATATATTGATAAGTGATGAATATATATATATATATATATATATATAATTTCTAAGTCAACATTTGATGGTAAAAAAGTTCAATTTTATCCCAATTTAAAGTTAATAAATCATATTTAATTTAATTGGATTCATATTTAGATGAAGTTAAAAACATTAAATTCGAGTTGAATTTTTTAAAAATTAAATTCTAATTAAGTTTTGCTTTATGTTCAGAGTCAAAATATCCCTATATATAAAAAGTGAAAATGAATTTGATTTTTTTAAGTATTATGTGAAATTCAAACAATATTAATTCTGCTTAAACTTGTTAAATTTTTGTAAGAATAGATTTGAGATAAAAGGGGTTCGTAAGCGACTCGACCTATTATTTTAACTAAAATTGAGATATAATATCACTTTTTATGTAAATAGTGCTTCATGGCTTGCAATAAAAAAATAAAATAAGGAATACATTACATTGCAACTTGGAAGCTACCTTGCACTAAATCAACAACTCTCTTTCGTGTAAAATTGTTGATAAAGTTTCGTTTGGGCCTGATATGATTAAATCTCAGGAAAGTAATGGATAGTGAGCTTAGCCCAGCTTGGAAGATTTTTATGAAGTCAATGAACGTTACTTGGCCCGCATCAATTAGTGCCCTAAGTTTAGTAATAACTTTTGCAATTTTAATTTTGTTTTTTCATGAGAAAATCAACAGTCACTGTTATTATAATATTTATTAAATAAATTATTAAATTTAGATAATAATTAGTATTAGTTATTTAATTACTACATCGTTCTAATTTAAAATCGTCCAATATTATTAAAAAAACCCCTTTTGACTCAAATTTGAAAGTTCTTTGGAGGTAAAAATGATGATTTACACCTCAACGAAAAGTTTAAATAATTCCCTACCATTATTTTTGATATCATTTTACACTCTAAAGTTACTAAAATAATGCTTATTGCATTGTAATATTATTAAACTAATACTAATTGTACTCTAAAAATAGAGATAACTGTAAGAATTTATTTAAAGCTATTGTAAAATATTAAGGTAAAAATCATACCTTTAATAAGTATTTAAATAAGTTATTTTTAAAATTGCAACAGAAAGGTCCAAATTAAGTAGTTTTGAAATGAAACAAGTTCAATTTATGATTCATGTAATAAAAGCAAAAAAAAGACTTAACTCAGATAACTTTTTTAGTGTTGTATTAGAAACAATCTCGTTATTAATTAAGGATAAGATTACGTATTTTTAGACTTCTTTAAAATTTTGCATCTAACTAGACTTTTGTTGGGTTATTGTTATTGTAATATTTTGAGTATTATCAAGAAATTAACTTATATATAATGGAAAGAAGTAACTTAAATTTTTAGAAATACTATTTCAACCACCCTTTACGAGCCATTGTCATTATGGGTTATTAAAATTGAGCATGTAAATGTCCAAAAGTGAAATGAAATTGATTACCTCAGGCTGGCCGTCAAGACAAATTTTTATTTATAGCGTGTTTTAATTAATTAAGGTGTTCACTTACGAATTGACCAGTGGTCGTCTAGCCATTCGTGAGACCGTAGAGTGCTCTGAAAAGCACCGAATAGTGGCCGAGAGGATATTGTACTATAATTCCATGACTCTTAGCGAGTTGCATGACCTTCATGGTTCGCGAGCAGCCAAGCTCAAAAGCAAAAAGCAACAAACTGTACAAGAAGTAGAGGACAAGGCAATTACAAGTCATCTCATGATCCAAGCCTCCTTATTTATTCGACCTTTCTTCAGTTGAATAGTCTAGATATACCACAGAACCTACAGTGCTTCTATCTAAGCTCAGTGATTCACTTCTAGTTACCTGAAGGCAATTTATGTCTGACCACCACTTCTTGATCAGTTCTCAGAATCCGTGTTGTAGTGGTGATTCAATCATCGAGTGATTGATTGAAGCACATGCATGTGTCGATGGTGAGTATGGTTGTAGTAGCTGTTATTGTGCTTCAGCTGATTTTGGCAAATCTTGGTGGTCTGGTTGGTGCTCAAGGAGCTTCTTCGAATTTCACACTGTTTGATTCTTCATGCAATTTCAGTGGCTCATGCAATGTCACTTTGGATGACAAGAGAGGGGTACCAACAGGATCCAACCCGCTCCACAACAAGTAGGCTTAGCTATCTCCATCCAGCATTTCATTACAGAATGAAACTACTGAAGATATTATTTTCAGAGAAACAGAAAAGCATCGAGTAAAAAAGAGGAAACATCAACATTTTCTGGGATGTGATGGAAAACCAATTCAGGATTTGTTTATTGTGGTTAGTGGTTTGTCTGACATGTTTGTGCATGAGTTGTCTCTTGGTTTGGCGTGTTCTATATACATGAATTGTTGCATGCCTACGATAAAGCAACTGTGTCTTCTTCTTGTTATTTTGATTTAAAGGTTCAACCATGAATTCGTGATATTTGTTGGTCATAAAGAACTACCCAAACATGGAAACAAACAAGTGGTCGTGGAATTTGGTGATCATGGACGCCATGAACCAATAGGTTTGTGTTATATTATACCGTATCCTAAAATATATAATGGGGTGACCGTTTAACAGAATTTTTTTTTAAAAATTATTAATTTAAGAATAATATAAATTAATCTTAAAGTATATTAGATGAACTGCGGCTACTTTTCAACAAATTATGGTTAAGTCATTTTGTAGGGCATTGAAGTATGATATTTGTCACGTAAGGAAAAAGCTTTTAAAATGATATGAAAATTTTCATGTGCATAGTTAATTCCAATAATTAAAAGACCCAACCGGTTCGATCGAATCAATCGTAAAAATCTTAAATCCTCTAATTTTTCGGTTCGATTTTTAACTTTTTAGTTCTATCTATTTAACCGTAAAAATGTTGAGTCGTTTAATTTTTTGTTTCAATTTATTTTAATAATTTTTATTTTTAAAAATCGATCAATTTATTAATCAATAGATCATTTTTATAAAGTAATAACTTCTTATAAACTAAAATAAATCAATTAAAATATATTTTTAATTAAACTTCAAATTCTTTAATGAATAAGGCAATCTTTTTCAATATATTTCAAATTTTTTAATTTTATTTTATTCATTCTTCTACCTATTTTATGATAGTTTAATCCCAATTGAACCTTTCAATCTTTAAATTTTTTATTTTATCAATTTAAATTCTGCTTTTATTTTTAAAACATTAGCTTCCAATTGTACAAGTCTATTTTATAAACAATATTTAATAAAAAAAGACCAATGATTTATGATAATAGAACACGCATACTGCAAACAACTTAAAAGTTTTGGAAAAGAAAATCAATGACTTTTTTGACGTTATATCTCAATAAATTTTCTTGGATAAAGGAAAAGTTGAGAAGAACGAACCAATAACCTAAGTTATCCACGAGCATGCAATGATTCCACCTACAAGAGAGAGGGATGTATAATATAATATAAGGGGCGGTTAGTTCGCACATACGAATGGTAATAGAAATGAGAATGAATATAATGAAGAACGAGAATGGATATTATCATTATAATTATGATGGTTGATTAAGAGGAAGGAATAGTTACTATTACTATTGACAATTGTTAGTTTGTAAAAATATTGAGAAATAAAAATTTATTATATTTTAATTAATTAATTAATTATATTGTAATTAATCAACTACAATATATTTACTAATTAAAATATTGTAATTAATTTTAACTAATTATATTGTAACTAATTAATTAATAATATTTTAATTAATTAATT
>JAOQMS010076024.1:0-22147 GCA_027563885.1 Erythroxylum longipes | reverse complement strand
TGTTGACAACTTCCTATCTAGATTCCAATCATACAAGCACGCAACCAAATTATGGGACAAAACCTCAGCATTATGTGGTGCAGGCACATAAATGAACCTAAATTAAGAAAAAAAATTCATAAATAATTTGAAATTACATTAAAAATATAAAAACAAACAAATTAATTGTTTACCGCATAAGTCGATGTTGTAATGTCGAATTATCATCAATATAATGTGTCGTAACAGCCATAAATCCTTTATTTTAATTACTTGATGTCCACATATCCGTAGTTATGGCAAAACGACTTGAGTTCTTCTCAAGAAGTTTCATTTTGTTATACTTCTCTAGCTCATATTGTTTCATGATATCACTTTTTATGGTATTGCGTGAAAGAACCTGTAAAATTTTAAGGGCATAAGCAATATAAGTTCATTCACTTGAAAATGAACAACTAAAACAAGTAACAAAATAACAATTACTTAATAAGGATTTTGAAACATCTTCTTTTTTTTACCTTGAATAACGGCTACATAGCACTGCAAAACCTTCTAAATCCAATATGATCAACAATGGAAAGAGGATACTCATAAAGTACAATTATTTGAGCAAGCTCTGTTCTTGCAACATCTTGACAAAAAGAATAGTTCCCGATAACAAATGTCTCACCCTTATCTCCCATAGAGCTTGATGATCGTGACAAAGTTTTCAGTATGCTTTGCTTTGTACCACTTTTGTTACGAAGCACATAACTACTTATGTGGTCATGCAAGTGTTTAGTACCCTGTTTAGTTTCACCGACAAGATTTTTCCCACAATATTTGCATATTCCCTTCCACTTGCCATCTATTTTTCTTCTATGAAAATGCTCCCATGCTTTTGAAGTCAGTCCTTTTTTATTTGGGCTTTCTGGTTCATTGATATTCTTTGTCTCTGAAATTTCTTCAGGTATTTCAATATGTGGAGGTTGAGTTTCTTGCATCTCCTCTACCATATTTGAAGACGACATAAGTGGAACTTGATTGCTTCCCATAGGAGTATGCACTGATTTGTTGTCACTTGGCATTTTTACATAATAACATGATATAAATCAGTAAAAAGAAATCAGGAGGGTAATAAAGAGAAACAAAAAGTTCTACAAACTTGTTTTTTGTTGAAAAGAAAAGTGTTAAGAGTTATTTAATATAGTTAGTCACACTGGTAAGAGTAGTATTACTTCTACTCATAATAGCCACCCTCACAAACCTAGACACATCTGCTATACAAATGATTATTGAATATATATCATACTTTTACAAATGTCACTCATCAATACCACAGACTGCTCGACAGATTACATTGGACTATTTTGGTGAATATATTATACTCATCTCAGGGCACACTACACAAGAGTTTACATGTACTGCCTCATTAAACCAAAGGAAGAGACCGCGTAGATCACAAAGATTTACTAAAATACACAGTGAAGGATAATGAGAATGCTCAATCAGCAATGATTTTCCTATGTAAATGCCCTCCAGATAAAGCTCCCTCATCATGATCATGGTTATGAAATATAAGAGTTAATATTCCTACCAAACATAAAACTGAACCCACTAGAAGCTTGTCATAACACTCCACCCAATGAACTTTAAAAGCTAACAGTGACTCAGTGAATGGAATAAACTTGGAATTGAACTTTAAAAGCTAACAGTGATGCAGTGAATGGAATAAACTTGAAATAAAGTGAGGTAGGACCACCAAAAGCTATCCACACAGATGACTTTAAAAAAGTCATAAACCCACGTTACCCACCATAACAAACGCAAACATGATTTTTTATAAGAAAACAATATAAAAATAACTAACCTGAATCAAAGCCATGTAGGCTGCAGCGTGAGTGCGTGACTGCGTAAGCACTGTTAATGATTCGAAAGTTTCAGGGAATAAGAGAGACGACTGGTTGATGAGAGAAGTTTTTGATAAATGGAAACCCTAAAGAGTAAAGAGTGAATAATAAAGAGTATAAAATTAAAAATATATAATATATTTTAAAATTATCAGGGACGGGGATCCTCACGGGTGGGGATTATTCAACCCGTCCCCGACCCCAACTCTGTCTTGGGGATTATATTTGTCCCATCCCTGATTCTACGGGGTAATTTTTTTTTCTAATCCACGCCCTGAATGGGGAATCCCCGCTGGGATCCCCGAACCTCGAACCTAAATTGCCATCCTTACCTGTTTCACCCAAATGGATTCTTAGCTTACCCGGTTCTTCCATGTTCTCTTTACCAGGAGTACTATGCTCATAATTCTAATTTGTTTATTAGGATAATTATGTCCTTTACAATTTTAAGTTTGAGATTCCCATATCGAATGGAGAGGGGAATGAAGTAGACCTTATAAGGTTATAGATACCTCTCCCTCACGAAACGCGTTTTCCTGAGCGAGTATGCGAGAAGAGCAAAACCGTGAGGGCTTGGCTGGGTCAAGACCTAAAGTGGACAATATCTATGAGTGGGGTGGTCCGGGCTATTACAAATAGTATCAAAGCTAATACCCGAGCTGATTTGCCAGTAAGGACGCTAGGCCTCTAAGGGGATAGATCCAGGCCTGTGTGCCAGCAAGGATGCTGGGCTTCCAAGGGGGTGGAATGTTAAATTCCCATTTCGATTGGAGAGGGGAACAAAGTAGGCCATATAAGGCTATAGATACCGCTCCCTCATATATGTGTTTTCCCAAAAGGTGGGAAAAGCAAAATCGTGAGGGCTTGGCTGGGCCAAGGCCCAAAGCGGAAAATATCTATAAGCGGAGTGGTCCAGATTGTTACAAATGGTATTAGAGCCAGTACCTGGATCGGTATGTCAACTAAGACGCTGGGCCTCCAAGTGGGGTGGATCCAGGCCAGTGGGCCAGCGAGGACGCTGGGCCTCCAAGAGGGTAGAATGTGAGATTCCTATATCGATTGGAGAGGGGAACGAAGTAGGCCTTATAAGGCTATGGATACCTCTCTCTCACAAGATGCGTTTTCTTGAGCTAGTGTGTGGGAAAGCGCAAAATCGTGAGGGCTTGGCTGGGCTAAGGCCCAAAACGGACAATATTTGTGAGCCGGTGGTCCAGGCTATTACAAATGGTATCAGAGCTAGTACCTAGATTGATATGTTAGCAAGGATGCTAGGCCTCCAAAAGGGTGGATCTAGGTCTGTGTGCTAGCAACGACGTTGGGCCTCCAAGGGGGTGGATCCAGGCCTGTGGGCTAGCAAGGACACTGGGCCTCTAAGGGGGGTGGAATGTTAGATTCCCATATTGGTTGGAGAGGGGAACGAAGTATGCTTTATAAGGGTATTGATACCTTTGCCTCAAAGACGTGCTTTTTTAAGCGAGTGTGCAAGAAGAGAAAAACCGTGAGGGTTTGGCTGGGCCAAGGCCCAAAGCGGACAATATCTATGAACGGGGTGATCCGGGCTGTTACAAATGGTATCAAAGCCGGTGCTCGGGTTGATGTGCCAGCTAGGATGCTGGGCCTCCAAGGGGGTGGATCCAGGCCTGTGGGCCAGCGAGAACACTAGGCCTCCGAAAGGGTGGAATGTGAGATTCTTATATCGATTAGAGAGGGGAACGAAGTACACCTTATAAGGGTATAGATACCTCTCCCTCATAAGACGCATTTTCCCAAGCGAGTGTGTGGGAAGAGAAAACCGTGAGGGCTTGTTTGGGCCAAAGCCCAAAGTGGACAATATCTATGGGCGGTGCTCTAGGGCTGTTACAAATGGTATTAGACTTAGTGCCCAGATCGGTATGTCAGCTAGGATGCTGGGCCTCCAAGGGGTGGATCTAGGCCTGTGGGCCAATAAGGACGTTGGGCCTCCAAAGGGGTGGAATGTGAGATTCTCATATCGATTGGAGAGGGGAACAAAGTAGGCCTTATAAGGCTATGGATACCTCTCCCTCACTAGACACATTTTCCAGAGCGAGTGTGCAGGAAAGAGAAAAACCGTGAGGGCTTGGCTGGGCTAAGGCCCAAAGCAGACAATATCTGTGAGCGGGGGGTCCAGGTTGTTACAAATGGTATCAGAGTCAATACCCGAATCGGTATGTCAGCAAGGACGCTAAGCCTCCAAGGGGGGTAGATCCAGGCCTGTGTGCCAGCAAAGACGCTGGGCCTCCAAGGGGGTGGATCCAGGCCTGTGAGCTAGCAAGGACGCTGGGCCTTCAAGGAGTGGAATGTTAGATTCTCATATCGGTTGGAGAAGGGAACGAAGTACGCCTCATAAAGGTATGGATACCTCTTCCTCAAAGACATGTTTTCTGCAGCGAGTATGTGGGAAGAGAAAAACCATGAGAGCTTGGCTAGGTCAAGGCCCAAAGTGAACAATATCTATGACCAGGGTGATATAGGCTATTACAAATGGTATCAAAGCTAGTACTCGGGCTGATGTGCCAGCAAGGATGTTGGGCCTCCAAGGTGGTGGATTCAAGTTTGTGTGCAAGCAAGGAATCTGGGCTTCTAAGGGGGTGGATCTAGGCCTTTGGGCCAGCGAGGACGTTGGGCCTCTAAGGGGGTAGAATGTAAGATTCCCATATCGATTGGAGAGGGGTATGAAGTACAACTTATAAGGGTATGGATATCTCTCCCTCATAAGACGCGTTTTCTCAAGCGAGTGTGCGGGAAGAGCAAAACCGTGATAGCTTGGCTGGGCCAAGGCCCAAAGTGGACAATATCTATGGGCGGGTGCTCTAGGGCTGTTACAAATGGTATCAGAGCCAGTACCCGGATCGGTATGTCAGCTAAGACGCTGGGCCTTTAAGGGGGTGGATCTAGGCCTGTATGCCAGTAAGGATGCTAGGTCTCCAAGGGGGAGGAATGTTAGATTCCCATATCGATTAGAGAGGAGAATAAAATAGGCCTTATAACTATGGAAACCTCTCCCTCAAAGATGCGTTTTCCCGAGTGAGTGTGCGGGAAAAGCAAAACCATAAGTGCTTAGCTGGGCCAAGGCATAAAGCAGATAATATCTGTGAGCGGGTGGTCCGGGCTGTTACAAATGGTATCAGAGCCAGTACCCGAGCCAATGTACCAGTAAGGACGCTCAGCCTCTTAGGGGTGGATCCAAGCATGTGTGCCAGTAAGGACGCTGGGCCTCAAAAGGAGGTGGATCTAGGCCTGTATGCCAGCAAGGACGCTGGGCCTTAAGGGAGGTTGATCTAAGCCTATGAGCTAGCAAAGACGCTGGGCCTATAAGGGGGGTGGAATGTTAGATTCCCATACCGATTGAAAAGGGGAACGAAGTAGGCCTTATAAGGCTATGGGACCTCTCCCTCAAAGACGCATTTTTCCAAGGGTGGCAAGAGCAAAATCGTGAGGGTTTGGCTGGGCCAAGGCCCAAAGCAGACAATATCTATGAGCGGGGTGGTCTGGGCTATTACAGTAAGTAACTTTTGACATTAAATGGGTTTGTTTTAGAGCTAAGACCTTTATTTTCCTCTCTGAATTTCTCCCAGAGATAGTGGAAAAAATGGACTTTGTTTGCTATAAAGGATTGTATTTGACTAAAGTAACTCCTATTGTTGTATCTTTATTAGTGTTTGGTCGTGGATCAGGGTAGTTAAACAATCAAATTTAGGGTCCTTATCTAGGTTTTTTTTAATTATTGGGCATGACATATAAGGTTATTGGACTACCTAATGCAGATGAATTTTTTTTTATAACTAGAGAAAAGATGCTCATTAGGTTCTCCTTTGTGTCATCATGTGTTAGCTTGTTTATTGTGTTTATAGTCTATACTTGCCCTGAGGAATTGGGGTAAGTGGCCCCTTTATCTCTTCAATCTTATGTTGACCCTTGTTAGGTTTGAGACCTCTATATCTAGTAGTTCACAGTCAAGTATCACCCCTTTTGAGAATTCAAAGGTAGTAGTCTTCTCTTTTAGTATCACATTCCTAGAAAAGCCAAATATAGTTTTGGTATCATCGTTTGGATTCTCTATTTGCAAGAAGTCTTCTGAGTTGGATATTCATTCCTATCGTTTAATTATACATATAGAAAGCAGCATATTCTATTTTTTCAAAAAAACATAAGAATGGTGGATTATAATTTAATTAAAAAAAACAAAATTACTAACCTATCTTAGTATTTCATAAAGTTTAGGATTCCATATTAAACCCTAATTCGAGTTTCAACTTAACATTCTAGCAGATAAAATTATAAGAAAGAGAATCATAAAAATTAAAAGTCTCTAGTTGAACAATATCTTAAAAAGAATAAAAACTTTTTACCAATTTAAAACCTTAAGTACTCATTAATACAGGGCCCTTATTTGTATGGAGCCTATTCTTTAGGTTGTTTAACTTGCTTTTTGACTTTCTTTCCTTTTTTAGGCCTTATTTTTTTAGCACCACAACACTAGTTCCTTGGGTATTTTTTTTAGGAATTAAAATAAAATAAATAAATAAAATATCAAAGATGGATACAAAAGGAATCAAAATAGGCCAAGACTTAAACTTAGAGTATATATAAGTCTAAGAAATTGAAAATCAAACTAATGCCAAAACTTTAGAAGAAAATGAAATACTAAACTAATGCCTTGAATTATAGGCCTTTGGGTTATTATAAGAAGAAAGAGGAATTTGAAAATAGAATTTACATTCCTTCGTAAAAGTTTTTGCTAAGAAGGAATGAAATGGTGTTACATAAAGAAGGGTGTTTTAAACACAAACCGAAATTTAAAAGAAATAAAGTGAAAAAGGAAATATTTAAAGTGATCGACATAAAAAAGAATACAAAATTTTAATATGAAAATTAAACAAAGATAGATTACGTGACAAAGTTGAATTGAAGATCAAGAAAAAGATAGAATTTATAACTTTTTTAATTAAATGATAATCTATACTTCTTACTTCTTAAAAAAACATAGTATATGGCTTGGATAAAATTAATGAAGATCTCCAATGGAGACAAAATTTAGGTTATATTTGATATAAAATAAAATTTCACACACTAAAAATTTTAAAATTGAACTTAAGTTTGTTTTGACAATTTACCTAAAGCTATATATTAAAAATATACTTTATCTAAAGAAATTTATAAAGTTTACAATTTTAGATATAAGCAAGTGAAAGGAAATTCTCTTTGACATGAAGATGAATATTTGCATAGATGTTTGAACTTTATAATAGGATTCAAATTCTCTCAAAAGTTATTAATTACTTTTTTAGTCACTTGTATTGAAATGAAACTACCAATATAAGTAGGAAATTCAAAAATCAAGCCATTATTTGTTACATCTAATATCATTAGATGGTTTTAAACCATTCATTACATTTAGTTAAGTTTGATACCTTTTTAAAGTTGTCAAATTTGTTATAGAAAATGGGAAGGATGTGCTTTAAAAGGTTTATAAAATTTTTAGATAATTATGAATAAGATAGTGTAAGAGTCATATGTAACTTGATTTAGTTAATTAACTTAATTTCAATTATCTACTAAACAAGAAAAGATAATAGTTTTGAACACCACTATTTCTTATATACCCAAATAATTTAATTAAAAACTAAAATAAATTATTACATCAATAAAATTAGCAAAATAATAACAAAACGAAGTTTTTAAAGTAATAACTAAATAATGTTTATCGTTCCACTTATTGGCCCAAGATTTAAAAGGGTAAGAAGCTTTATTACAATTAAAGATCTAGTTATTTTTTTAAAAACACTCATTAACAGAAGTGGTACAATTAAAAAAGAGAATTAGTCACAAAAATTGTCTTTATATAAGAACTTAATTTTCAAAATAGGTTATTTGAAAGAAAAATTTAAACTTTGGTACATCATCATCAACATAAAGATGTACAAATTATTCTTTAAAATATAAACAATACGAACTCTATAGAGTATTACTTTGTAATACACATCCTCTTAATATGTATTATCACATCCTAAACCCAAGCCAAGTTTACTAAGCTTGTGGTAGATTGTAACCAAATAGCAGGGTCCAATCACTCAAGCTTTACCATTGGGCTAACGCTCATACATGTTAAACTCACAAAATTCAATAAAAATAAACTTAATGAATATATGTAATGACCCAACATATACCCTAGAAGTATTATAGTATGTCTAGGGTGTATTAAGAAGTGAACATAATAAATTAAGTACATCTAAGTATCGTAAGAGATATAATGGTACTTAATATAAAAGACAAGGGTAAATGGATAATTTACTCGCTTCAACATGGACATACATACTTAGACATAAAATATGTATAGAAATTGTAACAGCCCGGATTAACCGCTCACAGATGTTGTCCGCTTTGGGCCTTAGCCCAGCCAAGCCCTCACGGATTTGCTCTTCCCACACACTCGCTCGAGAAAACACGTCTTGTGAGGGAGAGGTATCTATAGCCTTATAAGGCTTACTTCGTTCCCCTCTCTAATCGATATGGGAATCTCACATTCCACCCCCTTTGGAGGCCCAGCGTCCTCGCTGTCCCACAGGCCTGGATTACCCCCCTTGGAGGCCCAGCATCATCGCTGGCCCACAGGCCTGGATCACCCCCTTTGGAGGCCCAGCGTCCTTGCTAGCACACAGGCCTGGATCCACTCCCCTTTTAGGGGCCTATCGTCCTTGCTGACATACCGATCCAAGTACTGACTCTGATACTATTTGTAATAGCCCAGACCACTCGCTCATAGATATTGTCTGCTTTGGGCCTTGGTCGAGCTAAGCCTTCACGGGTTTGCTCTTCCCGCACACTCGCTCGGGAAAACGCGTCTATTAGGGAGAGGTATTCATAGCCTTATAAGGCCTACTTCGTTCCCCTCTCCAATCGATATGGGAATCTCACATTCCACGCCTTTGGAGGCCCAGCGTCCTTGCTGGCTCACAGGCCTAGATCCCCTCCCCCTTGGAGGCCCAACATCCAACGCTAGCATATCGGCCTAGGTACTGACTCTGATACCACCTGTAACAGCCCTAGACCACCCGCTCACAGATATTGTTCGCTTTGGGCCTTGGCCCAGCTAAACCCTTATGGTTTTGCTCTTCCCGCACACTCACTCAGGAAAACGCATCTTTAGGGGAGAGGTATCCATACCCTTATAAGACATACTTCGTTCCGCTCTCCAACTGATATGGGAATCTCACACATATGAGTAATGAATATGCATGCAAATCATTTATGTATATGTAAATTTTCTTTCAAAAGCATTATGCTCAATCTTATATTCCAATGTTTAGTCTCCCAATTAACATGTGGTAAGTCCTATTTCATTTATTTATAGGTGTATGAAAACTTTCATACATATTCATAAAGGTCCGGATAAGATGCGGTAGAAATCGGGAGCAAAAACAATGCCACGGTCATACTAGACACTCTCTCCATTCATACCACTACTTGTTCCTTAATATTCATATAGAAAAAAAATCAGAACTAGGTTTCAAGTTCTAAAATTTTTTTACTCTATGTCTATAGTTTATATAGCACCAACAATAAGACCATTTGGACTTCTAAATCATAAGATATAGGCAAAGTATCACAAGCTTCTCCAAAATAGGGGCAGCATTAGGTCACCTTTTTAATCTCAATTTCCAAGGTCATAGAGCCCGAATTAAGTTAGAGTCCCTTCTAGAGATATTTAGCTCTATGTCTTAGGTTTAATATGAAACTAAATCCACACAATTTAGAGGTATTTAGGCTGAGTTATGACTAAGAAAATGTGAATAACGCCAACAAACCCTAGACAAAATTCCACTACATGATACTCTCTTGTCATATACAACCAAGTTAATGATAAGTAACACCAAAATAACACCATAGCAACATCCCATCAACCATTACACATCCAAATGAATCTTTATATCCATTCAATCATACACAAATACATAAATCAACTAAGTGAAGTCCTAAACCTTAAAATTGGAAAAGTAGTTCTTCTAATGCTTTTCCTTCCCTTCCTCTTTGGCTTTGCTTGAATCACCAAGTGAAAAATGATGGGATGAAAAAAGAAAAATAGAGAGGAGAAAAAACTGAAGTTAATCCATCAAAGTTTCATCCATCTCCCCTCTCCATGTTCCTTTTCATAAATTTTGTAGTCTTAGACATATGTTTCAATCCCATTGGACCATATGTCACAATCCTATTGGACAATTCGTGGACCACGTGTTACAATGCTATTAGACCATGTGTTGCAATGCGATTGAAAAATGTGTTACAATTCTATTAGACTATGTGCTACAATTCTATTGAACACACATGCTTTAATCTTATTGGTCAATGAGTTGACTTTAGGAAAATTGCATATTAGTCATTCTTCTTCCTTTTGTTCCCACATTAGCCTATAATCTTATCAATTTATTTCATCCCCCTATGTTTTAAGTTTCTAATGGCATAATGTACTTTGTTTAATTATATCGGGAGTTATATCATAAAAACTACAAGTTGTTCGAAAATAAAGACAGTAGCCAGAACTCAACTTCAAAACAGAATTCAAAACTCTTAAGGCAGAATTAGATTTCGATTCCTTCATGAAAGTTTTATCCCCTATTGAAATTATCCAATTTGGAGGTCTACATACTCAGATATGGCCAAATTACAGAAATTTGTTCAGTGGAACCTATCCATTCAGCAAGGTACACATCCCAAATCAATAAATTTCGATCTTATCATGCAAGAAAAACAAAAAAATACATAAAATTTAACTAAAAACATCCAGTTTACTAATGGAATACTTCTTTTATCAATTCCCCTCACATCACTTTCATAAATCCAAGCAAACATATCAAAAATTTCTATGAGATTCCCATATCGATTGGAAAGGGGAACGAAGTAGGCCTTATAAGGCTATGGATACCTCTCCCAAATAGACGCATTTTCCCGAGCGAGTGTGCGGGAAGAGCAAAACTGTGAGGGCTTAGATGGGCCAAGGCCTAAAGTGGATAATATCTGTGAGCCGGTGGTTCGGGCTATTACAAATGATATCAGAGCCAGTACTCAAATCGGTATGTCAGCAAGGACGATGGGCCTCCAAAAGGGGGGTAGATCCAGTCCTGTGTGCCAGCAAGGACGCTGGGCCTCCAAAGGGGGTGATCCAGGCCTGTGGGCCAGCGAGGACGTTGGGCCTCCAAAGGGGGTGGAATGTGAGATTCCCATATTGATTGGAGAGGGGAACGAAGTAGGCCTTATCAGGCTATGGATACCTCTCCCTCACAAAACGTGTTTTCCCGAGCGAGTGTGTGGGAAGAGCAAAACCATTAGGGCTTGGCTGGGACAAGGCCCAAAGCAGACAATATCTGTGAGTGGGTGGTCTGTTCTGTTACAAATGGTATCAGAGCCAGGACCCGAGTCAGTAGGACCGGTTGGAGAGTTGGACTCTCCGCCAAAGGTGCATTTTCCAGAGTAAGAGTGCAGGAAGAACAAAACCGTGAGGGCTTGGCTGGGTTAAGGCCCAAAGCGGACAATATCTATGAGCTGGGTCATTCGGGTTGTTACAAATGGTATCAGAGCTAGGACCCGAGTGGGTGGGACCGGCTGGAGAGTTGGACTCTCCCTCAAAGATGCATTTTCTCGAGCGAGTGTGCGGGAAGAGCAAAACAGTGAGAGCTTGGCTGAGCCAAGGCCCAAAGTAGACAATATCTATGAGCGGGTGGTCCGGGCTGTTACAAATGGTATCAGAGCCAGTACCCAGGCTGATATGCCAGCGTTGAACGTTAGGCCTCCAAGGGGGTGGATCCAAGCCTGTGTGCTAGCGTTGGACGCTGGGCCTCCAATGGGGGTGATCCAGGCTTGTGGGCCAGTGAGAACGCTGGGCCTCTAAGGGGATTGGAATGTGAGATTCCCATATCGGTTGGAGAGGGAATGAAGTACACCTTATAAGGGTATGGATACCTCTCCCCTAAAGACACGTTTTTCTGAGCGAGTATGCAGGAAAAGCAAAACTGTGATCTGTGAGCAGGTGGTTTAGGCTGTTACAAATGGTATCAGAGCCAAGACCTGAGTCGGTAGGGCTGGTTGGAAAGTTGGACTCTCCCCTAAAGGAACATTTTCCCGAGCGAGAGTGTGGGAAGAACAAAACCGTGAGGGCTTGGCTGGGTCAAGGCCCAAAGCAGACAATATCTGTGAGTGGGGTGATTCGGGTTGTTACAAATGGTATCAGAGGTAGGACCCAAGTGGGTAAGACCGGTTGAAGAGTTGGACTCTTCCTCAAAGACCCATTTTCTCGAGAGAGTGTGCGAGAAGAGCAAAATGGTGAGGGTTTGGCTGAGCCAAGGCCCAAAGCAGACAATATCTATGAGTGGGTGGTCCGGGGTATTACAAATGGTATCAGAGCCAGTACCTAGGTTGATATGCCAGCGTTGGATGTTGGGCCTCCAAGGGGGTGAATCCAGGCCTGTGGGCCAGCGTTAGAAGCTGGGCCTCCAAGAGGGGTGATCCAGGCCTGTGGGCCAGTAAGAACGCTGGGCCTCCAAGGGGGTCGAATGTGAGATTCTCATATTGGTTGGAGAGGGAACGAAGTACACCTTATAAGGGTATGGATAACTCTCCCCTAAAGACACGTTTTTTCGAGCGAGTATGCGGGAGGAGTAAAACCGTGATCTGTGAGCGGGTGGTTTGGGCTGTTAAAAATGGTATCAGAGCCAGGGCCCGAGTTAGTAGGACCGGCTGGAGAGTTGGACTCTCCCTTATAGACATTTTTTTTCAAACGAGTGTGTAGGAAGAGTAAAACTGTGAGGGGTTGGCTAGGCCAAGGCCTAAAACGGACAATATCTGTGAGCGGGGTGATCGGGGATGTTAAAAGTGCTATTAGAGCCAATACCCAGGCCAATATGCCAGCGTTGGACGTTGGGCCTCCAAAGGGGTGGATCCAAGCCTGTAGGCCAGCTTTGGATGCTGGGCCTCCAAGGGGAGTGATCTAGGCCTGTAGGTACCGACCGACTGGAGAGTTGGACTCTCCCCTATAGACGTGTTTTCCCGAACGAGTATGCGAGAAGAGAAAAACCGTGAGGGCTTGGCTGGGCCAAGGCCCAAAACGGAAAATATCTATAAGCGAGGTGATCTGGGATGTTACAATATGTGTATAGTATGATTATACAAGTCTGATTTTAACACCCTTCTAATGATGTTAAGCCATGAATTGCATGTACGAATGCAAATATATATTTTATCACTTGAAATGTATATCATGTGATTCGCTAATATATGAATTGTGAAATTTGCAAATGGTTAAAGGAAATGTTATAGTGCCTTCTCTATTGTCTTGGTTGTGGATAGATAGGCGTGCCTATAAGGTTACAGTGCAGCTGGTACATTTTGACACCACTAGTGTCCACATCTCGATACCTTCGGGTATCCACAATTCGATACCTTCAGATATCCATAGTTTGATATCTTTGGATATCCACAGCACCTGTTATCCATACCTACAGAAAATGTGCAGGCTTAACACAGAAAGAAAACTTAACAGTAATAAATAAAAAATACAACATGATAATATGAATAATTGGTATTGATGAGCATTTATATTAGTTGTAATGATGAATTGTAATGATGTGCAATTATATTGATAATTTGTATCAATGAGCATTGAATGTCAATATTTAGCTTATAAATGTGCATTTTCGGTATATGGATAATATGTTGAAGCATATTTGCATTATGTACTTTACATAAGCATGCCATCATTGTTTACATGAGCATTGAATATCAATGTTTAGTTCATGAATGTCAATTTGTGGTATATGAGTTGTGATATTTCTGAATGTGTGTGCTTAGCGGATGACTGTTATGAATGGTCATCTAAACTAGGTGTTTTCCCCACTAAGCTTTCAAGCTTAGCACAGGTGTTAATTCGTGTACGTCCAAGTCATAGGAGTGAGGTACAAGGAACATCTACAAGGACTAAAGCCAACAAATAAAAGAAAAAGTACTTTTGGAATGTGTTTTTAGTCACAAATGATTGCACATGTAATGAAGAAAGGAAATTGTATGTTTTCTTTTAGATTAGCATGTAAATGTAAAGATGTATTACTACTGTTAAATGATAATATTAAGCATTAGGGAGTTTTGTAATCTGTATATGTATAGAATTGAATAGAATTGTGTACCTTGAATGGGTGTACAGGGATTTGGTTGCTATATGTATGGATGGTTGTAGGTTCCGTATAGGGGGTGTTACAATATGTTTATTGAAGTTTAATTTAAGCTTATCTATACTAGAATATACAAATTGTATCTTATAGCATAAACAGTATTATTCCCAGAAGGATTGTATTAGTCACCTAATAATTCTTATAACACTTTGTTTAAGGTTAACAATATGATGATATAATAAGAAAATAAATTAAACTAAATAAAATTGACAATTGAGTAATTTAACAAGTAGCAGTGAATTGTGTTGATTAATCTATGGTGAAAACTTATGAATACTTCTATTCTTATTTTGTTTTACTTCACCTTCTTAATTTAATAATACTTAACCCTAGATATCTAATAATTATAATTACCCTCTCTCAAGATCTAATCATGTAATCCTAATTAAAATAGGTAAGCATTGAATTATAACCTCTCAATCTATCCAAACTCTTTATAACTATCTAATTGGATTTGAAGATATCATAAAGCTAAATAATAAACAATTAAGATCTTTCTTCAATTGCCTATTAATCTGATGTTTATAGGCTTATTATGGAACTAGCTCTTGCTTCACAACACAACACAAATAATTGAACCTAATCTCTTGATTCAGATCAAATATAAAACAATAAACACCACAAAGTATATCTCTATTAAATCAAGAACATAAAAGATTAACAATAATTTAAGAGCAATCCCTAAAGAAAGTTTAACAGTCCATATCGAATATATATCCCAATTGATTCATTATTAACATTCAAAAACAAGGAAAGAATAGAAAAGAGTAGAGGTGTGAATTATGAATGTCTTCTCTTCTTTTTCCTTAAGTTGGAAAATTATGCAAGTTTTGTTCTTCTAGAATTTTTCTCTTTGATATCTTCTTTGATGTTTTTCTGCTAACTCTTTGATGTTTTTCTGCTAACTCTTTGATGTTTTTCTTTTCCTTTTTGTACTTTGATCCTCCTAGGTTTTTTATATGGTTTCTCCACTTGTTTTTGATCCAAAACAGCCTTGAGTCATCAAAACTATAAAAATCTCGTGACCTAAAAATCTTCCCCTTACATGATCGTGCACCTTCTTACACATCCTCTCTTCTATGATCATATATGGCATGTATGAATGCAACAGAGGCTTCACCAAAGTTCCTACTACCCTCATAAAAAATCGAGCATATGTATGGTCATGATCCATCTTGTTCTCCATCTCTTTATTCATCTTTTCTTTAATTTTCTATCTCCACTCATCATCAAACACATTAAACATCCCTTAAAGCATACAATTAAGATCACATTCTGCCCTAATCAATAACAATCAAACAAAATACAAAAAAACTAATAAGAACATAAATTTAAGTCCTAAACACATGATTGTCACCTAAGAGAACACTTAAAAACACACTTTAAAGCCTAGAAAACACACTATAATTTACACCTATCAACTTCCCCACATTTAAACTTTCACTTGTCCCAAAAGATAAAAGCAAAAACTAAGCAAAAACACCAAACAAATATAATCACGCAATCATACAACAATGCAATAATGGTACAATGGCATCAAATCTCATGAAATTAACTTTCCCATAATCATCAATAACTCAAAAAGATATAACACACTAACTTGTTCCATTCATAATCAAGTGCTTTGATTTAAATACATATATCAACCAAAATATTGACACCTTATTTATACATTTATGATACTTTTAAGCATGCACTCATTCTTATTTACCAAATTGAAAAGGTAAGCCATCACTAAGTATCCATTCATGAAATTTCCTTAACATAGCATAAGAAGATCAATAGGTTTACTTTATTGAAAATATCACATTTTTAGATTTTATTTAACGACTGCCTAGTCTTTTGATGCAAAGGCAAACATCTTGTCATGAATTTCCCTCAGTTACTTAATTAGGACGTTTTATCAAGGTTGTTTAGAGTGCCATTCTACCCTTTTAATGTGAAGGAAAACATTTTGTTGTTAATGCCTCGATTATGTAGTAATATCACAACTCATAACTAGCTACCAACTATGTTTTTAACCTAATTGTTTTTTCAAAAAGGGCCAACAAAATAGGAAATTTATTTAACATATTTATTTATATATATTTTTAACCTACATCATTTATTTCTAGTCAATCACTCCCATGAAAGGTTACTAATGATGCCTACAAATTTAAATGAATTTAATTATAGATGCATCCAAACAAGTATTATAAAATGAAAGAATAGGCATAATATTCTAATCAACATACATTTTCACTTTAAAGACACTCAAAACACCAACTTCATAAGCTAATGTTTCCTCATAATTTAAGTGATTATGTTCATAGTTAAGCTAATTCATTTCAATTTCATGCCAATGACAAGTTCACACATTGTAAACATCAAGCAAAAAATTTACAAAATACACGCAATGCAAATGGAAAGTTACATATAAATGAAAGCGCAAAAACATATACATCCCTACACTTGAACACGCATTGTCCTCAAGTTGGAAGCAACATATAACTAAAGCACAATTAAAACACAAAACTAATTGAATAAAGAAATAGAAAATAAGGGCAAGAATACTTATGGGAATTATGGTAGTGATGGTATCAGAGAAGGAATATGGATGCTTTCATACCATGAACATCCGTTGATCAAACTCACTAGAAAACCATAAGACAACAAATGCACATAAAATTACAAAAAAATACCTAAAACATAACATGCTAAATTTAGCATCACTAGTTTGACCATTTTAGCTTAATTTTTTAACCAACTCCTCTTTTGAATGTTAAGGTCCTAGGCATCATCATATTAGGACTTAATAGGATTGAATTATCTTATATTTTCTTATATATTTCCATATGATTTCAATCCTATTTTCAAGATAAAATACTTAATTTGTGTTCAATTTGTGTTGATTGCTAGGTTGGATATGTTGATATATATTTAAGACTAAAAGACAAGATGAGAAAAATATATAGCAGCTGGAATGAAGCAAAAACGACAGCACTCCATGAAGAAAACACAGCCCATGAAGAGAGCAAAAATGAGGTGCAGTAGAGGCAGAGAAAGAAGGAAAAACACAATCGTTGTCCAATTAATAAGGAAAAAACGCAGAAGTAAGAGAGAGGGGGTTGCGTGTGAAGTGTGTTCGGTGGCTATGGACCGAAAACCCCTAGAAATTAATTTTCAAAATAACAGCTACAGGCAGCAGTGAGTAGAGAAGAGTGTAGCAGGAGGGCTGACGTGAAGTAGAGAAGTGGCTTGCAGCTTGCGGCTTACGGTCGAGAAGAGAGGGAGAGGCTAGCGGCTAAGAGGGCTAGTGTGAAGGGAGAGTAGCTGTGCTGGAGTGGCTTGCGGCAGAAACAAGGAACATGACAAAGTGGAGATGTGAATAGTGTAATTAGACCAAAAACCTCAACTCTTTATTTATCACATTGCTACAGTAGATAAGAGAAGAAGCTTGGACATGAGAAGGTAGTAGCTAGTTTCGGTGGGAATAATTATTATGGGGTTGAAGCATTTTCTTAGGAGACCCATGAAAGACTAAACATCTCGATGCCAATTCAGAGGTCACATTGACGCCGATGACCCGGGTTAAGTGTATTTTTCCATTTTTGTTGTTTCTTTCTCTCATTAGAAATTGATTGTGTTATCCTATGATAATTGATTTGGGTTTTGTGTATAGATAATCAGATTTTCTTTATTGTTCAGTTATTTGTGTATGAACCCATTGGGATTGTGAAAGGATGATCTTAATGTGTTCATTGAATTGTTTGATTGCATACCCATTGCTAGAATTTTGATATAATCCCTAATTATTATGTTGAAATTCATGTGTAGTGACTAATGATTCGTCATCATTAGGGATGACATGACCTAAGTTAAATGACACTTCGGATTTGGTTATTGCCTTGATTAATTGGTTTTCCTAATTCTTAATGTTACTGCCTAATTAAATCTAGAGATCGTATCCTAGGTTATTTGGTGGTTAGGTTTAATCAACGATTGTATCTTGATCAAACAAAACCTAAGGGGAAAATCAGGTTAATTATTAACCCATGATTAATAGTTGCTAGGAGAAGTTTGAGAACAACAAATCAATGAAATATGCTTGATTAGGGTGTAGGCCGAGATTGAACCAAAGAACTAGATCCCTACTGAATTCCCAAATTTTACCATTTTTTGCATATTTTCTGTAATTTGTTTTTATTAGTTAGTTTCATTTCATTTTCTTATTCCAAAAATCCAAACCCCTCATTTTTCCTAAACACAGATTAATTTCATTTCATAGGCTAACCAAACATTCCCTGTGGGATCGACCCAGACTCACCACTACTACAGTAGTAGTCTAGTTATTTTATTTTGACTAGCATTATGACGTGTCGGTCAATTTTGGCGCCGTTGCCGGGAAGTGTGGTGTTTAGTTTTTTTGTGATTTTAATTAGTGTATTGTTAATATTTGTTTGTAATTGATTTCTTTTGAGTTATTTCGTGATCCTTTCTTTATTGTGTTCCATGTTTTTTTAATTAAAAAATCATCATGGATGGAAGTAATTTTTTCTTTAATTCATATTCTCAATCCTATAACGATGTTTGGATTGATCAACCTAACTTTTGTTATGGATGGGATAATCATCAGAATTACTTCCATAATAGTTTGCAAGAAGCACAATAATTCTCATACAGACCAGAAGCTTCCTATCATGACTCCAATCCATCTCTGAAAGAGTTTAGTAATATTATAAACCCTAATACTTTACAATTGCTACAGAATAGTGTACAATTCCAACAAGATGGAGGGCAATTTCTAAAAACTAAATGTTCTAACGACCAAGATTCAGAGAGCCAACACGACTCAGGTACGTCTCTAGAAGAAATGCTTAATATTATGGTTGTTAAAAATCTTCAAATTCGACAGGATATGCAGTAATTCCAATAGAATATGCAACAGTTGTTTCAGCAAACTGTACATCAAATCCGAGAGGATGCTTTACAATTCTAATAAGATGCATTGCCTCAATGGGGAAATATCAATCATTTGGAGCCACAAAGTGAAGAGGAGCAGTTGTATCAACCTGAGATGTACCCGATGGATGTTTGTGCAAAAACTTTACAAAGTGATGAGGAGCTTGAAAATTTTGAGGTCAACCCTCAAGGAGTTGCTAGTGTCGAAGAAGTTGAGGAGGAGCTCGAAGCCGAAAAGGACATATCATTTAGCTCAGAGGTAAGTACTGAGTCCATAATTATTTTTGAAAATAACTCTTCACCTTTTCATGGCATATTGAAGGAACTAAACAAGGAAGAAAAAGGTGCGGAGATGTTTGAAATATTTCCCACGTGCATGGACTCAGTCGAGATTTAAAGTCTGGGGATAGGGAAGGAGCTAAATAGGAACGATTGTCAACCAAGACCCTATCACGAAGAACCTTATGTTGAAGAACCGCATGTGCCACCTTAAGATCACAATTTTGTCATGTGAGGAGGAGAAGAAGTCGAGCCAACGACCCTAAACAAAGGCGCTTCTTGGGAGGCAACCCAAGGGAAGTAAATTTCCTTTCTTTAAATTTTTGTATTTCTTTTTATATGTTGTGTGTTCTTTGTTGGTTTATTTTTGCTTGTTTTTAATTTTCAATCAAAATGAGAGAAAGAATAAAACAAACAAAGAAACATTTGCTCATTTTCTATTATATCTAGTATTATTTAATCATAATTGGAGTATGAATCAACTAAAGAATTTCATGGCAACTTTGGCATGTACTTTTACTCTTGTGATTGGTTGATGTGCATTATCTTTAGAAGAGTAGTGACTAATGGTAGACAAACCTGATGAGATTTTGAGCCTTATTAGACTGACACATTCATATCAGTCTCATAGTCTTTTGATAATGTGTGACCTTCATGACATGTACATCCTGACTTTGTGTTGAATTTCTATTCGAGACCACATTTTTATCACATGAATTAACATGAATATGATTAGGCATTCTTTATTTTTCATAAACTACATTAGCCAAATAACCTATCCTATTGACATATTTTTTCCCTTGATAAAACCCTTTGAGCTTTATACCTTTCTTTTTGTATCAACCACATTACAGGCTTTAAACTTAACCAAATATCCTACCCAAGCCATAAAGCTAGTGAAGCATTTGTGATTGGTGAATTTGTGGATGCACAAAAGTGTAAGTGTGGGGGTGTACATATGTGTGGATTGGTTATAATGATTGGGATGTTATTTTAGGTCTTAACAATGAAATTCCCAGGTTAATGTAGTTTCTTTTGATGTTAAAAAAAGTAAAAGAAAGAAAAGAGAAAAGAAAAGAAAATTAAAAAGAAAGAAAGAAGGAAAAATTTTAAAACGAAAAAAATTTGTTTAAATAAATTTATCTAGGAGCATATGCATATGTGTTGAAAAGTTGTTTATGATTAATGCATTCTGCTAAAGTTGTGATGAATGGGTTATTTGAGTGTATCGGATATGAGGTAGATGTTGGTTTAGAAGGTTCACTCTTGTGGTTTCAATGTATTGTTGGCATAAATTGTATAAGTAATTCCTTCGGATTGGTATATGCCTCGCATGGTTGGTATGTAAGAGTTCAATAAGGTAACGGAATATAAATGTTGCATTCATCATAGCTTATGGTATCCAGTTTTTGATTAAATGTTATGACTTATGCGTCTTATGTCTAAAAATTTTTATCACATAGCTCTCTTTCACTTTCTAATTATCTCCTCCATTCTCTTTTCATATTCCCCATTAGTTTTCAATTCTAGAATGGGTGGTTTCTCAATGGAGGCTAGCATGTGAACTTCCATCGTTACTAATAATTCATATTTTGATCTGTCACCCAACTCCTCCTCCTCCTCTAACTCTTTATCATCTTTCACATCATCAACATCACCATCTTCGTCATGGCCCTCCTCTTGCTCTTTTACACAGTTATCAACTATATCAATCTTCATACAAGAGTTTCCCTCCTTCAGATTCTTCAATGTCTTGCTCATATTGAACTCAACTTGTTCATCATTAATCCGAAGAATCAATTTGCCTTAATAAACATCCACCAAGGCTCTTCCTCTATCCATAATTGGCCTGTCAAGAATTAATGGATAGTTTTGATCCTCTTTACAGTCCAACACCATGAAAACCATAGGAATAATAAACTTGTTCACTTTTATTGGCACATCCTGCACCACACCAAAGTTTTCTTTATTGATTGATCCACCAATTGAATAAGCATGGAAGTTAGCTTCACATCTCCTAGCCCCAATTTCATGAAAATAGATAAAGGAATAATATTGATACTTGCATCTAAGTAACATAAACACTTAGAGAATTCTAAATTGTCAACTACTCAGGGTATAGTAAAACTCTCTGGATCCTTCAAATTTATAGGCATATAGGACAAGTTAATTTGCAATTTCTTCAACTTCTTTAAAAACTTTGCAAATTGCACGTCCATTTGATTCTTCTCCAGCTTTTGTAGGAATAGGATCTTAGGAACATATGGAGGGTATGGGATATATGGTGGCTCCTCCTTCTCATCTTCCTCTTGGTCCTCCTTCTCTTGGTTTCCTTTTTGATGGGGTTCAACTTTCTTCTTAGTTAGTTTTTCCAAATTTTTCCTACTTATAAGTATGATGGCCTTCAGTTACTCCCTTAGATTAGACTCATATTGCTTGAGAGACTCCCCACAATTTATGTAAACAATGTGTTTGCTTGTTACCCCATTTGAATCTCCAAATTATGAATAGAAGAGTCATAATCTTTTTCAATTTGGTCAAACTTAGCTTCCATCCTCTTATAGCTCTCATCTTAGCCCGTAAACTTAGAATTCAACACATCTATTAGTTTGTTCATCTTTGATTCTAATGAACTGAGCCTATTTTGTCGAAATTTTAATGAGATTTATGCTCTCATTTGATTACCTGCATTGTTAGACCTGTTGGATCGCCTATGGCCCAGGTATTCACAATACGCAATGAAATGGACCATAGGACTTCGTGTCTTATGCCTTGGTTAGCTGAAACTACACAACAAGAAGTATAACCGAAATTTCACAACAT
>JAOQMS010075900.1:0-22164 GCA_027563885.1 Erythroxylum longipes | reverse complement strand
TTATGTTCTGGGGATTTACATATACTCATAATTTTTGTTATAATTGAAATTGAGAGAAAGTGAGAAGGATTTTTTTCTATTGAAAAGAATCAATTCTTATTCCTTTACTTATGTATCAATTGTATCAATTTTTATTTTTTTTAAGAAAGAAATCTTATCGGAACTATCCATATCTAGTTTAACCTTCAGAACCATATCAAATCCCATATCTGATGAAATAGGATGAATTGAGACAGTATTTTGTAAATACGTAAGCAAAACTCAAATTGGAGAAGAATAGGGTCTATGGGTTACCTTTATTGGAACTATGTTTCTATTTATTTTTGTTTCTAATTGGTCTTGGGCACTTTTACCTCGGAAAATTATACAGTTACCTTAGGGCGAGCTAGCCACATCTATAAATGATATAAATACTACTGTTGCATTAGCTTTACTTACGTCAGTAGCATATTTTTATGTGGGATTTAGAAAAAAAGGATTAGGTTATTTCGGTAAATACATTCAACCTACTTCAATCCTTTTACCCATTAATATTTTATAAGATTTCACAAAACCCTTATCCCTTAGCTTTCGACTTTTCAAAAATACATTAGCAGATGAATTAGTAGTTGTTGTTCTTATTTCTTTAGTACCTGTAGTGCTTCCTATACTTGTCATGTTCCTTGTCTTATTTACAAGCAGTATTCAAGCTCTTATTTTTGCAACCTTAGCTGTGGCTTATACAGGCGAATCCGTGGAGGGGCATCATTGACTAATTTTCAAACTAATCTTTTTTAGCTTAGTGCACAACAATCTAGGTCTTGCTCAAGAGAATCTACTTAGTAAACATAAATATACACATCAATAGACAAAAAAGGTCTATACGCTCTAGAGGAATAGTAAAAAAATTGAGATATTGGGGAATTATAAAAAAGGGGGTTGTTTTGGAGAGGGGGATCAAACTTACTAGTTATATGGAATATTATATATCTATATATATTATATAAATTCAATTTAAATTGAATATCTAAATACTAATTCTATACTAAATATTAATTCTATATAATGGATAGAAGCCAACTTTCCTTTGTGGATGTTTCGAAAAAATGATTTGAATTTGAGAATTCCGTTGAATCTAAGATACGAATAGTTGGTTTACATTATGGAAGAAAAACATGTATATGTACATGTATATGTAATATTAGGTATTAACTCGTTATATATGAGATAAAAGATGAGATAAAAGAGATATCTAATCTGCCCTACTAATAATGAAAAACTACTAATGAGAAGTTAGATACTAATGAGAATTTAGATAGGAATTCCAATAAGAATAAGATAAGAGCCATTCCTTTTTGTTTGGAATTATGAATTGAATATGGAATAAATAGATTTAATTAAGAAAAATAATGAATAGTTCGAATTCAAAGAATGCTTTGACACAAAGAAAGAAATGGAAAAACAAAAAAAGTGCGTGAATTCACAAAAACTTTGTGTGAATAGAAAGTAAAAAGTAGATATCAAAGTCATTTTGATGATTCAATAATCTTATTAATTGAATTCAAAGTTCGTAGTTACTTCGACTATATGAAAATCTTATCAATGGAATAGAATAATGAATTCATAATTTATTGGTTGATTGTATCATTAACCATTTTTTTATTTTGGTGCGAGGAACTTATGATGAATCCATTGATTTCTGCTGCTTCCATTATTACTGTTTGTTTAGCTGTTGGCCTTGCTTCTATTTGACCTGGGGTTGGTCAAGGTACCACTGCGGGACAAGCCGTAGAAGGCATCGCGGGACAAGCCGAGGCAGAGGAAAAAATACGGGGTACCTTATTGTTTAGTCTGGCTTTTATGGAAGCTTTAACAATTTATGGACTGGTTGTAGCATTAGCGCTTTTATTTGCGAATCCTTTTGTTTAATTCTATAAAAATACATATTTTTTTATTGGCTTGAATTTGCTACTTTCTTGTTTCGAATTATATTAAGATTTCACTCCTATAATGTTTTTATTGTATCTTTTTTTTATTAGGACAATAACCCACGAGAAGAACTGATTTGAGGATGGGGAATTAGTATACAGACTTGCTTTCTTCCTTCCCCCTTTTTGCTTAGTTCAATCAAAACTTTTTTAAGAAAGTGTTGCAACAAAAACAAAAAACATATTTCACAATTCACAAAAGACCTGGTACCGAATTATAATAAATAAGTATTCCCTCTTATTATGAATAAAGAAGTATTCCCTCTTATTATGAATTTTTGATTAAATTATTATAAATTATCAATTTCTGATTAAAAATTTTCATTTATCAATTTATAATACAAATTAAATATTATTATGAATTTTTTATTAAATTATTATAAATTATCAATTTCTGATTAAAAATTTTCATTTATCAATTTATAATACAAATCAAATCGATTTGATTTTTTCCTCCATTTATTTTATTTAGAAACTATTTATTTAAAAATAAGTAAATGACTAAAAACTGAAAACATCTAACAAAACATATAAATATAAACATATAATAAACATATAAAAATAGAAACATATGAAGAGGAATATTATTATATTATAAAATAAGAATAACAAAAAATAGAAAATTAATTTGTCTATCAGAAAAGAGGAGATCCTGTGAAAAATGTAACCGATTCCTTCGGTTCCTTGGGTCACTAGTCGTCTGCCAGAAGTTTCAAGTTTAATACTGATATTTTAGCAACAAATCCAATAAATCTAAGTGTAGTACTTGGTGCATTGATTTTTTTGGAAAGGGAGTGCACTTTTTGTTGTTTAAACTAGTAAAGAAAAGGTGCACGATCTTACGAATTACTTCTGAATAAATTAAGAAATCATCTTTAAGAATCATAGCAGTTCGTGATTTATTGGTAAATATACTTTGATTCTCTATCAACCAATAAAGTAGGATCATTAACATGGTTAAAGCTAAAATGTTTGAATTTCAGACGGAGCAAGGTACTCTTTTTACTACTATGTTAATAGTTAATACATAAATGATTTCAAATGAATAGTGGTAAATTGTTTTCGGTATAGAACACTCATGTCGAAAAATGATTTACCTTTTCTTTTTAGAAACTTCATAAACTGGGTAATTCAACCCTTCTTGTCCAATGATGAATCAATAACCTATGTATAAAGTAAATTCTTTAGATTTGAAGGAAAAAAGAAATAACTTTACTGATAATTACTTGTTTGGTTAGAGTATTCCTCGAAATATTCTGATCTTTGATTAGTGATTTGTTTCAATATTTTGATTTTGGACTATGAATAGATAAAAGAGGATATGCTCATTCTAGTAAAAAAAGATATAGGAATTTCCCATAAGTAATTGAAATAATTGAGCATGAGAGCCAAATGAATCAAAGGATTCATGTTTGGTTCAGGAAGAGATCATGCAAGTTTTGCAATGAATGGAAAAAGAATATACTTTTATTAAATGATTTATTAGATAATCGAAAAAAATAGAATTTTTACTACTTTTAGAAATTGATAAGAACTACGCGAGGGGGTCATTGAATAGCTGGAAAAAGCCTGGGATCACTTACAGAAGATGGAAATAGAAGCAGACCAGTTTCGAGTAAATGGTTACTCTGAAATAGAACAAGAAAAATTGAATTTGATTAATCAACTTATAAAATTTTAGAACAATTAGAAAATTACAAAAATGAAACCATTTATTTTAAACAATAAAAAGCGCTTAATCAAGTCTGACTACGAGTTACGTCTCCTGAAGAAATCAAATTTGTGAACACTCTAATTCTAAGCTTTATGATTCTTTTAATATTCTATCTTAATTTTCCCAATTCTTTAATCTCGACAAAAGGATCATTTATATACAATAATCGCATCATAGCGATTATAGTTTAGTTGTAAAAGTGTGATTCATTCTAGTATCCCTAATGGTTAAGGGGTCCCTCAGATCATATTCTGATCAAAACTTTATTTCTTAAAAGGATTAGATTAACTCCTTTCCCTCTCAATGAAAAATTAGAGGAAGAATAGATATTCTTGTGATTTGTATCCAAGCATTACTTAGAAATAGGAAAATTAGATTATTAGATTACGAAACATTTTGTTAATTAGATCAATACTTCCCAATTAAATGAGTATGAGTAAAGGATTTATAAATAAGATAAATATAGAAAAGTTTATTTCTAATCGTAACTAAACCTTCCATTTTTTTGTTTTTTTGTATAGTCAAGATTGCGGCAAAATAAGTATTTAAGTATTAAAGGATGGGTTTGGTTTCTATAATCATTGACATGTTGTTTTAATTTGGTAGAAATAAAAAGCTTTTCATAATGATTATCTCAAATAAAAGTAACTAGAAAGATTATTAAAATCCCTCTCATATCTAGAGGGATCATATAGAAAGCACATTGTTTTGAATGCATTAAGATAGCGAAAGACCTTTTAGCTAGATATTTTTCCATATTCCATAAAGGAGCCGAATGAAATCAAAGTTTCATATTTGGTTTTGAATTAGAGATGTTAAAGATGATGACTCAACATCGGCTATAACCCCTGACCTTCCAAGCTAACGATGCGGGTTCGATTCCCGCTACCTGCCTTATTCATAATTCACATATATACTAAATTTTATATACTATTTACATACTATTATTCATAATTCATCTATATAGACTATTTATATAGTATTTTATTACATACTCTTTTATTCATATATTAGATATATATAGACTATATTTTTTTCAAGTAGATACAATTATGGATAGATAGAATAATTAATGGATAATATATATATTATTCTAATTTATATATTATTTATTATTCTAATTCTAATTATGTATTATTATAACCATTTATGAGTATTTATTATAACTATTTATTCTATTTATAATTTATTCTGTTTATAATTTTAAATTTTATTTTATCTAATTTTATCTAAATAGATTCTATTTATAATCTATTTCTTATTGCTTTTTTATGTAATTTTTTTATCTAATAAAAAATTCTTTTTATAATTTCTAAATTTTAATAATAACAAGTTGAATCTATAATTGAATTAATTCAATATGCAATTCTCAAAATTTTTGTCAATATTTTCTCTTTATCAGCACGAAAAAAACTAAGAAAAGACAAAATTAAAAAGCGCCTATTGTCTGATGGATAGGACAAAGGTCTTCTAAACCTTTGGTATAGGTTCAAATCTTATTGGACGCAATATTTTTCCAGATAGGATATTTTTCCATATATCCATATAGAATAGATATTTTTATTTCATTTTTAATTTTATTTCTTTCTTTTCAATAGATTTCTTTAACTTTATATAAAATATTAAAAATAACATAAAACATAAAATAAAGATATTTTGAATGGTTTGAATAAAAAACATTTATACTTATGTTATATTAAACTTAATCTTTTAGTTATAGATTCTACTTATTTCATTTTTTCATTTTATCATTTTATATTTATAATTTTTATATTTCTAGATTCAGAGGGACCCATTTCTTTATACTTGCTCTTGAAGTAGAAAACGTTCCATCTGTTCCTGAATACTTTCTTTCAAAAGGGCTTCTGCTTCTTCAGTGAATATTTTGGTAGAAGATATGATTTCTAGGAACTGCTATTTATTTGTTTTTAAATAGGTACATAACTCAACGAGAAATTTCCTTACTTGGCCAATTTCTAATGAATTAAGATAACCATTTGTTTCGGTATAAATAGTCATTATCTGTTCCTCGACTGTGAGAGGAGCTGATTGAGATTGTTTGAGCAACTCGCGTAATCGTTGACCTCGTGCCAACTGATTCTGAGTAGCTTTATCGAGATCAGAAGCGAATTGGGCAAAGGCTTCTAATTCTGTGAATTGGGCCAATTCCAATTTTAATTTACCAGCTACTTGTTTCATAGCTTTAATTTGAGCTGCAGAGCTTACTATGGATACGAAAATACCCACATTAACATTTATAACATTTATATGCTATTTTGATTCATATAAGTCAATCACACATTAATTAGGTCTAGAAACCAATCAATTGGATTTATTTTTCGTTTTATGTTTAGGTATAAAGTTTTCTCTTTTGTAAACGAATAAATATACCATCTTTTTGTATCTCTAACACAAAAAATAAAAAATTGGATTGATTAATAATACATTTTATTTGGCAACATTAGGAATTCATAATGAAGTGAAGATTAGTGTGTATATTAAATTCAAACAAACTGGCATTATTCATTAGTCATTTTTTATTTCTTTGTTAATATTTATTCTAAATAATAATTCCAGTAGTTATTATTTTATTAATTAATATTACATTATTGATTCTTTTATTCATTAATATTTATTTATTCTAAATAACACTTCCATTAGTTATTATTACTTATTAATAAAAATTACTAATTAATAATTTTTTAAAAAAAATGGGGGGAGGGGGAGGGTTAATTTCATGATAAAAAATTCATTAATTTCAGGTATTTTACAACAAGAAAACAAGGGATCTATTGAATTTCAAATAGTCAATTTCACTAGTAAGATACGAAGGCTTACTTCACATTTGGAATTACATAAAAAAGAATATTTATCTCAAAGAGGTTTACAAAAAGTACTGGGAAAATGCCAACGGCTCTTGTCTTATTTGGCAAATAAAAAGAGTTAGTATATGATTTATTCAAAGCTGCCAATGGTATGAGAATTAATTACTGAGTTGGGTATTCTGAGTCAAAAATTCGTTAATTTGAAGAGTCTTTTTTTGTTTTGAATTATTTGATTTATTATTTATTAGATCGTGAATTTGGATGAATTTCTTTTCATTTTCAGTAATTCATGGAAAAATGAATCGAGGAATCCCCTATGAATGTACCAGTTACAAGAAAAGGCCTTATGATAGTTAATATAGGCCCCACCACCCATCAATGTTAGGCGTTCTTCGATTTATCGTTACTCTAGACAGTGAAGATGTTATTGATTGTGAACCAATATTAGGTTATTTACATAGAGGAATGGAAAAAATTGTGGAAAACTGAACAATTACACAATATTTACCTTATGTAACACGTTGGGATTATTTAGCTACTATGTTTACAGAAGCAATAATAGTAAACGAACCAAAACTCTTGGGAAATATTCAAGTACCGAAAAAAGCCAGTTATATTAGAGTAATTATGTTGGAGTTAAGCCGTATAGCTTCTCATCTATTATGGCTTGGCTCTTTTATGGCAGATATTAGTGGACAAACACCTTTCTTCTATATTTTTTGAGAAAGGGAGTTAGTATATGATTTATTCGAAGCTGCCACTGGTATGAGACTGATGCATAATTATTTCATATCGAAGGAGTAGCTGCTGATTTATCTCATGGCTGGATAGATAAATGTTTGGATTTTTACGATTATTTTTAACAGGCATTGCGGAATATCAAAAACTTATTACACGAAATCCTATTTTTTGGAACGAGTTGAAGGAATAGGTATTGTTGGTGCAGAGGAATTAATAAATTGGTGGTTATCTAGACCAATTCTACAAGCTTCTGGGGGGCAGTGGGATCTTCGTAAAGTTGATCATTATGAGTGTTACGACGAATTTGGTTGGGAAATCCAGTGGCAAAAAGAAGGCGATTCATTAGCTCATTATTTAGTTTGAATTGGTGAAATGATAGAATCGATGAAAATTATTCAATAAGCTCTGGAAAGAGTGGCAGTTCCAAAAAAATGTACTTCTCTATCAAAAAAGTGTATTCAAAAAAATATTTGGAAACGAAAAGGATATTGGGCAGCGTTGAAAGCTTTTTCGTTAGTGAAATCTCTTTCTACTAGTAATTCAAAAAGTTTTTGGGAGCAATAAATAAAAAATCAAACGTTGAAATAATTTCACTCTCTTTGAGATGTGAAAAAACTCTATTGATTCTAATAACTAATAAAAAAACTAAAATTCTAGTAAAAAGTAAAGCTAAAGGAAAAATTATACCTAATTGAAATTTAATTTAAAAATTCAAATGAGACTAGTAGTTAATTGGTTAAAAAATAGAAGATTGATAAAAATATGGGTATGTATATTTCCTGACAAAGCAGTTACCGTAAGACCTACGAAAACTCGTATAGGCTTGGGGAAAGGATTGCCCGAATATTAGGTAGCTATCATTAAGCCGGGTAGAATACTTTATGAAATAGGCGGAGTAGCCGAAAATACAGCTAAGTGGGCTATTTTAATAGCAGTGTCCAAAATGCCTATACGAACTCAATTCACTATTTCAAGATAGGCATATAGAATTAAAGGAAAAAGCCTTGGGATGAAAAAAAATTGCAAGTTTCTTTTTATTGTGGACAAACAATATCTCTTTTTTTTCTTTGCATTGAAATAACAAATTAAAAAATGATATGATCCAATCTCAGACCCATTTGAATGTAGCAGATAACAACGGAGCCCGACAATTGATGTGTATTCGAATCATAGGAGCGAGTAATCGATGATATGGTCATATCGGTGATGTTATTGTTGCTATGATCAAAGAAGCACTCCCCAATTCTCCCCTAGAAAGATAAGAAGTGATCAGAGTTGTAATTGTATGAAGTTGTAAAGAACTTAAATGCGAAAATGGTATGATAATATGCTATGATGACAATGTCGTAGTTGCCATTGATCAAAAAGGAAATCCAAGGGGAACTCGAATTTTTGGTGTGATCGTGCGGAAATTGAGACAATTAAATTTCACTAAAATAGTTTCATTAGAACCTGAAGTTTTATAAGATGAAGCATTCAATTATAAGATGAAAAAACATTGAAAATAATACTCAAACATATTTGAGTTATAGTATTTGAATGAAATAAAGTAAATGAAATAAATGAAATTCAAATTAACTAGTAGATTATTAGATTATGTTTCACGCATATACCTTTAAGAAATTTCAAATTTATAATAAATTGAATAAACCAATTACTTTTAAATAATTAATTAGTACATCATTAATTTGTTTAAATCATTAATTCAAAAAAAACTATGTTTGATTATATCCAAATTAGGAGGCAATAATAATTTTAGTTTATCATAGGCAAGGACACTATTGTTGACATAATAACCTTTATACGAAATACTAACATAGATAGAAAAGGAACTGTTCGAATAGCATCTACTAACATCACCAAAAAACCTTATCAAAATACTTTTACGGGAAGGTTTTGTTGAAAATGTGAGAAAACATTAGGAAGGCAACAAAAATTTTGTAGAGTTAACCTTACAACATAGAAAGAATAGAGGAGGAACTTATAGAATTAATCTAAATTTAAAACGAATCAGTCGACTTGGTCTACGAATCTATTTTAACTATCAACAAATTCCTAAAATTTTAGGTGGGACGGGCATTGTAATTATTTCGACTTCTCGGCATATAATGACAGACCGAGAAGCTTGCCTAGAAAGAATAGGTGGAGAAGTCTTATGTTATATATGGTAATCTTTCTAATATTTGAATTTGATACGGATTTCCTATTTATGAAAAAAGAAAAAGAACAAGTTTCTAATAGCATTCCTCCTACATTCCTTTAGTAGATCCTTAAAGAGGTTTTTAAAAATAGAATGAAAGAGAAAAAATGGGTTCAGGAAGGCTTAATTACTGAACCACTTTCTTATAGTATTCTCCATATTTGTTTAGATAAGAAAGATCAGGTTTTAGATTATGTTTTAGGGAAGATCTAACGTAGTTCTTTTCAACTTGAACATTCCTTTCACTTTATAGGGATTCACGACAAGATTTCAAAATGAAAATAAATTAATTTTCTTCAAAAAAGAAGTATGTATATTTAGAATTAAAGAATGAAAAATATGAAAATAAGAGCCTCTGTTCGTAAAATTTGTGAAAAATGTAAACCGATACATAGACGGGAACAAATTATAGTAATTTGTCCCAACCCGAGACATAAATAAAGATAAGGATAAAATTTGACATGACATGGATATATCCATAGATCCCTGACATATATTTATAAGATGATAAAATATGACAAAATCTTTACAAAAAATAAAAATAGGTTCATGCAGGAATAGATGTATGGGTTCACGTAAGAATCCACGTAAAGTACTAAAAGGAGTTTTTTTATGTTCAAGCAAGCTTCAACAATACTATTGTGACCATTACCGATGTACGAGATTGGATGATCTCTTGGTCTTCCGCTGGCACTTGTGGATTTAGGGGTACGAGAAGAGGGACACCTTTTACGGCTCAAATCGCAGTAGGAATGTTATTCAGGCAGTAGTGGGTTAAGGTACGCAATGAGCAGAAGTCATGATAAAAGGTCCTAGTCTTGGAAGTGATGAGGCATTAAGAGCTATTCGTAGAAGTGGTGTACTATTAAATTTCATTCGAGATGTAACCCTTATGCCACACAATGGCTGTAGACCCCCTAAAAAAAGATGTGTTTAAAAATAGAATTGAAGAATTTTCAAGAGAAAGAAACAATTCAATGATTTGATCAAATATTATTATAGTTCGAAAGAAAGTAACAATATCTACTTGGGCATTACAGTGGAAGTGTGTTGAATCAAGAGCCAATAGTAAGCATCTTTATTATCGATGCTTTATTCTGTATACACTTATGAAAGGTCAAGTTGACACAATCAGCATTGCGATGCGAAGAGCTTTGCTTAGAGAAATAGAAGGAACATGTATCACACATGCAAAACTGAGAAAATAGCACACGAATTTTCTACTATAACAAGTATTCAAGAATCAGTACATGAAATTTTAATGAATTTGAAAGAAATTATATTGAGAAGTAATTTGTATGGAATTTATGATGCGTCTATTTGTGTCAAAGGTCCTAGATATGTAACTTCTCAATATATCATCTTACCGCATTCTGTGGAAATTATTGATAATACACAGCATATAGCTAGCCTAACGGAACCACTAAATTTGGCTATTAAATTACAAATCAAGAGGAATCGCGGCTATCGTGTCAAACCACCAAATAACTTTCAAGACGGAGGCTACCCTATAGATGTTGTATTCATGCCTATTCGAAATGCGAATCGTAGTGTTCATTCTTATGGAAATGGGAATGAAAAGAAAGAAATACTTTTTCTTGAATGTGGACAAATGGAAGTTTAACTCCTAAAGAAGCACTTCATGAAGCCTCCCAAAAGTTGATTGATTTATTTATTCCTTTTCTGCATGCAGAAGAAGAAGATTTACATTTTAAAAAAATCAACACAAGGTTACTTTACCCCTTTTTGCTATTTATGATAGATTGGCAAAACGAAGGAAAAATAAAAAACAAATAATAATGAAATATATTTTTATTGACCAATCAGAATTGACTACTAAGATCTATAATTGCCTAAAAAGGTCTAATATACATACATTATCAGACCTTCTGAATATCAGTCAAGAAGACCTTATGAAAATTGAACATTTTTGCATAAAAGATATAAAACATATATTAGGCATTCTAGAAACAGAAAAGCATTTTGTAATTGATTTACTGAAGAATTCATTCTAAATCCATTGGATTTTTATTGATTTTTGTCTTTGTTTTCCTAAAGAAGATGAAAATCAATTTTAAATTTTTACCACAATATTGATATTCACAAAATAAATCAATAATTAAATTAAATTGATTTTATATAGGGAAAATTCATTTTGAAGCGACTATTCCCTAGATACGCCATCATAATATTTGATTTTATAATCGAATCAATTTGAAAAAGACCTAAGGTTAATGATTGATCAATAGGTAATGTGGCTCCAATACTTAAAGGGATACTATAGTACCAATAAAAAATACAGTAGTCACAACTGGACGCTGAAATGGATTTTGGAATTTATTAACATTCTCCAAAAATGGTATTGATAATAATCCAATAATCCTGCAGGTACTGAAACCATTAAAAGAGCACCCAATAACTTATTGGGTATTGTACGAAGTATTTGAAATACAGGAAAGAAATACCATTCAGGCAATATTTCTAAAGGAGTTGCAAATGGATCTACGGGTTCACTAGTCATTGATGGTTCTAGAACCGCTAATCTTACATTATATGCAATAGTACCTAAAATTACCACTGGAAAAATATATAAAAGATCATTGGGCCGTGCAGGTTCTTCATAATAATTATGACCCATTCCTTTAGCCAATTTAGCTCTTAATACAGGATCATTTAAGTCAAGGTTTTTTCTTGTTGGGATAGGTGAATTCTTTATAGATTCATCCTCCGAAGGAACCAGACATGATAATTTTTCATCATCTGGATCGAGCAAGAATCAAACGAACTAAAAGGATCCATACCATATAAAGAATATATATGTCTAGATGTTGTAAAATCCATATGTTATTCATATCTACACATATGTGTATATGAATGATTTTATGTAATAAATAATAAAAATATGGAATGATTCCTTTTTTTTCTAGGGTTGACCATTGCAAAAAATTCGTTTCTTATAGGTAAATGCTCAATACCTAAGTTGGCCTTACAAAGATGATTATGACCAAGCGCTTTTTGGGCCGTCTTATACCTTTCGATTGGCTTTTATCTCCAAAATACTATCGAGACTTTTTCCATACAAAGGATTTACTTGTTACTAATATAGTTTAGCCTCTATCATTCATTCGATCCCTTGTTTCACTCTGATAGTATCATAAATACGGTCGATGTAGAGGAAATGACTGCATTTACATACCATTAGGCATTAAATAAATTAAGTAAATGAAAGAGATAAAACGAAGTATAAGGAACTCAAATAGCTAAAAAAATATGGATTATATCACATCACTTATTCTACTGGATTTTATACTGGATTTTACAGAGCCTGTTCATAGAAGACATGATTGGGTTTGATCATAGAAAGGATTCTCTTTAAGCAAACCAGCCAATCCTCCGTATGGGACCTATGCAAGGGTTGGAAAAAAGACAGATTTGATTGTGAATTCCAATGTGGCAGATATATATCTTCATGGGCAAATCAATAGTCAAAGTCACACACTCTCATAATTCATTTTTATCTTAGGAGAGTTCGCTTCAATTACTCATGTAAAATGAATAATACAAGTTTTTGGAGTTGAAGAGAAATATCTAAATAGATGTCTTTTTTTATAATTCATATTTGTAGCAATGAAATACTCTTCTTCCTCCCCCAAGTGATCACTGAGTTATTCCAAATAGCTAGAATCTATATTCTCTATAAACTATAAAGGACTAGAAATACCTTGCTTACGTATCATTGGAAAGTGCATTAACATAAATACAATGGTAAGAAGAGGCAATATAAAAGTGTGTAAACTATAAAAACGAGTCAAACTGGATTGTCCTACACTAACACTTCCATGCAATAACTCTACCAAAGGTGATCCTATTATAGGAATAGCTTCCGGCATGCCTGTTACAATTTTTACTTCCTAATAACCAATTTGGTCTCAAGGTAAAGAATAACCAGTTATACCAAAAGATGCAATCAATACAGCAAGAACTACACCTATAACCCATGTCAATTCGTTCCGTTTTTTTAAAGCCACCAGTGAGATACATACGAAATACGTGCAAAATCATCATTAGAACCACCATACTTGCCGACCATCAATGAACTGAGCAGATTAACCAACCAAAATTAGCCCAAGTCATTATATATTGAACAAAAGCAAAAGCCTAAGTAATGGTTTTTCAATGCATTTCTTTAGGTAAAGACTCCGTTTTGTCCTCTTTTTGGATGGCAAATATTTATCAAAACATGGAGTGTGAATCAAACCCATGTTTGAATGGAAATTGAGATACTGATGCAAGTTCTTCCCTTCTGAATCAGATAGATTCATATCCGAAAGAGGTTGACAATAAGTTCTTTCAAAATTGACTATTTGTCCCTCTGTTAGAGGTGTTCCAGAAATGTCTGCAATCGAATAAATAGCTCTACGAACGAATGGATCGGATCGAATTGGAAAATGGAAAGATTTGTACAAGTTATACCTTTCGTCACCACTTTGTGGAAAATCATTAGGTATGAATATGTTAGATACCTGTGACTCGATTATTGAAATAGTATCTCTCTCCCAAAATATTTTGTTGTGAATGAACAAGATATTGAGGAATTGTTCATACGTAAAATCATAATTCTTGATACAAGACTTTTCCACATAAAAAGGGAATCTTTTGTTACAATAGAAACATAAGTGATGTAGATTATTAAAGAATCAAAGTCGATTTGCTTTATAAAAAGAAGATATCAATGAACTTCTATGAAATGGTTTCATGGGATTCAGCCAATTATCTTGATCGTGGGATATCATTGAAAAATAGGAATCCATGTTATCATAAGATTTCCTGCAATTATTTCTAGTATGGAATGAGTCAGTCATCCATTTTATTATCTTATTGAACAAAAATAGTGATATTGTTCCTCCATTAATCCAAAATTTTGATTTTTGAGAAGTATCATAATCATCCAATAAATAGGGTTTCCTTTTTTCAAATGAATGATTTGAACACCTATTGGTTCTAACAGCTGATTGCAGAGTGGATCATTAAAACCTTTCAATTTATAGATATGAATCTCAGACCTATGAATGGGGATATTCCTGAAACTCACAAAGAAAAAAGGAAGTGAGTTAGACAAAAAAGAAGTAACTTGGACAAAAAGAAAGGAAGTAACTTAGATAAATCATTTTCGATAACCTCAGACCAATCAATCGAATATTGATTAATACGTAATTGATTGAACACTATTTGAGGGCTCTTTTGCACAGAAATAAAATGTTCTAAATGTTCCTAGAAATTCTTGCTCCCATTAGACCATTTGTATCTATATGCATTAGGATCCCAATTCATGGATCTCTTAGTTCGAGAAAGAAAAATAATAAGATCGAACCATTTCTTCCGACTCTGTTTCAAATTTGATAAATGTTGGTTGATTGTATATTTCATTATAGTTCTATGATTCAGGGTATCATTTCTTATTTGATCCCTTTGAATTCCATTTTCTAAGTTGTGATCGGATCTATTCATTAAAAAGAATTGATTCAATACATTTCTTATGTACCTAGAGGTGCTATATTGGATTTGAACTAAATTTCGAATCAATCCATATAGATTGACTGCCTCCATTATATTGTTGCTAACAAATACCACTCTTTTTTGTTTTGGATCTTCTAAATCATTCCTGCAGGAGATTTGGACCCATTTTTCTGATCCTTCGATAAAAAGATTCATTCTCTTTATAAAAAATAGGAGGTAGAACCAATAAATATTTCTTTTTTGATTCATACCTAAAGTTGAATACCTCATTCAAGAATTGTTTTTGACCCAATCCGTAGGAATCAATATAAAAGGCAAATCCCTTATGATACACCAGATTTGGCTCAGTTATTAATAGAGTGAATAGATCTTCCATTTCTTGAAATCTCTCTTCTAATTCAAAATCGTGGAGTAACGTGTACCTGCCCCTGTTCGGATCATAGAATAGATGAAATAAATCAAAAAATAGATTTTGTTTAAGAAAGAAATCTTATCAGAACTTTCCATATCTAGTTCATCGTTTAGAACCATATCATATCCCAGATCTGATGAAATAAGATGAATTGAGATGATATTTTGTAAATATGTAATTATCTTGAATATATTAACTATTTCTTTATTTTCTGATCACCTAGAAGGGATAAAAGAAACATCTTGTTCTTTCTTCAACAATTTCTGATCTCTAGTGGACCTCTCAGTGGGATTCGAACCCAAATGAAGTTCTAACCATCTGTCAAAGAAAAAAGAACAAAAGGATCTTGTAGGATTCATAAGAAATTCTTCGATTTCTTCTAGAAGCAGATGATTATTCATCTCCTTCTCACCTTCCATGAATTGCCAGGACATTAAGGAATATCCAGAAATGCATTTAGGGAATCAGTCTAATTCTATCTCTGTTCATTTGACGAAAGGAAGGATCCCAAAGAATCTTTTTTTAGTTTTAGTTGTTGAATCTCTCTTTGATTGATCAATGTGTGACATTCCGAATCCTCAATACTAATAGAATCAAAATGATCTCTAGATTGATCAAAAGATCCCTTCATAGAATCCCTTCCTTGAACAAAACTAGATCTTGTGGAATCATATTGAATATTTGATGACATATTCCTAAAAAAACGATCCTTGTTTACTAACCACACATTGTCTAACCAAATCCAATTACCTCTTGATATATTCCTCAAAAAATCTGATTCGTGTGGATTATTCCCCCAACTAATGAAAAGATCTTGCAGAATTGCCACATATGAAATTAAGCACAATTTTGCAAAGAAATAACCCACTTCTTTCTAGAGAAGAGACGGGAAACATGCTCAATATCATTTGATTGAATAGTTGACCCAACTCCTTGTTGTTTGAAGAACCCCTCCACTTCAATTAGGATTTTTCACAAAAATCAAACATAAGAAAACAAATCCATTTTTTCACTAAGATTTTAAATAGTTGTCCCGAATTCAAATTGATTATGTTTCGCCTCTTCCTCAGAGAAAGACGACCAAACAATTTCCAATCATAGTCTTTGCGGATCAGATCATACATATAATATACAAAAAGAAAATCTAGATATTTGATATCTTTCTCATTCAAGATGTTTATCAGTTCAAGGACGCATGTCCCTACTTTTTTAGGGCAAGAAGGGGTATAAAAATGCCTCAAGCAATGTTCAAGTACTAGGTGCTACGACGCTAAAGTAACTCATACCATACTCCCAGGAAAAGCTCGAATGACCTTCAACAAAAGGGTACCTGTTCCTGAAACCTACATAGGTGGGTAGGTAGAGAATACTTAGGGGCGCGAGACAACTCTCTCTAAGGAACTCGATAAAATAGCCCCGTAACTTTGGGAGAAGAGGTGCCTCCTTATAAAGAGGATCACAGTGACCAAGCCCTGGCAACTGTTTACCAAAAACTCAGGTCTCTATAATGTCGTAAGACCATGTATGGGGGATGACGCCTTCCCAGTACCGGAAGGTCAAGGATGTTGGTGACCTGATGATAAGGGATCTAGTGACCGAAGCCCTGGTGAACAACAGCGGTAACTATAATAGTTCTAAGGTAGCGAAATTCCTTATCGGGTAAGTTCTGACCGGCACGAAAGGTGTAACGATCTGGGCACTATCTCAGAGAGAGGCTCGGTGAAATAGACATGTCTGTGAAGATGTGGACTACTTGCACCTGGACAGAAAGACCCTATGAAGCTTCATTGTTCCCTGGGATTGGCTTTGAGCCTTTCCTGACCAGCTTAGGTGGAAGGCGAAGAAGGCCCCCTTCCAGGGGGGTCCAAGCCATCAGTGAGATACCACTCTGTAAAAGCTAGAATTCTGACCTTGTGTCAGGACCTACGGGCCAAGGGACAGTCTTAGGTAGACAGTTTCTATGGGCGTAGGCCTCTTCTATAATGTTCATTAATCTTTGTACTCATTGGTTTTCCCCAATCTATTTGAATGATCGGTCTCAACTCGGGAGGAAGAACGGGTAATAGATATAAAACCATCCATTCTGGCTCTATAGTTGTTCGAATTAAATTCTTAGGTAATTCCATGCATCTAAAAAAAAATCCTTTCTTCTTTTAACTTTTTTATCTTCCCATCGATTCCTCGTAGGCCTTTCGTCTCCTAATTCTTTCCATTCTACCTCTGAATAATCTATAATAATTCACAAATCTAGATCGGCTAATTGTTCTCAGATAGCATCAACTCTAGTAGAAAGTTCTCAATTTTGAAATGTATCAAAGCCTTTGGTAGTAAAAAAAAAGTGGAATACTGTATTTCCAGGATTGAATTTCATATTCAAATGAACCTCGTAATCTTAAAAAAGATGGTTTTTTCTCTATAAGCCTGGAAAAAGAAAAATTGGGATAGACTCCTATAGTCTAGGATCTCCCCCCCTTCCAAACTGGACATGAGAATTTCCCCTCATACGGCTCAAGTAGTTACACCAAATAAAGGAAGGGACTCCCTCTTTCCAAAGCAACTCCTTACTCAAGTTCCCAATGAAGACCAAACAAAATTTCATTTGGTCTGTCTTTTTTTTAGAATTTCTGAATTATTTATTCAATTCTCACAACTACGTCCTAAATGAAATGTTAAATTCTTGAGTAAACTACTTCCCTTCAAATGATGAATTCGTAGTACCTTGGAATTCATAAGGGATTGACTGGTCTATGTCTCCTTGCATTCGATCTTTTAGGTAACGAATTCACCTCGACGGGATTATTACTCATATTTGTACTTGCTATTTTATTTTCTAATTATTTCTTCAATTGATGGGAGAAAAAAGTTTAATAGGAATAGTAGAATAATAAATAAATAATAGTAGAAATTTTCTTATCCCATCCCCATCAGAAAGATATTATCTCATAATTATCTATGATAGTGAAAGAGGAAGAAATCGAAGATTTCACATTTTTTAATAAAAAAATCAATCTGATTTTTTTGTACCCTTCACTTAATGAGAAAATGGGTTTGATTCTATAGGATCAAACCAAACGTATGGGACTTATGGAATGACAAAAGGGAATCAAAAAAGAGGATAATAGAATTATAATAATAAAAAGAAAAAGAAAAAGAAATAAATAAATATATAAAAAGAAAAAGAAGAAATAAAAATAAAAATAAAATGAAGCAGAAGAGCCCAGATTCCAAATGAACAAATTGAAACTTGAAAAAAATCTTTCTGATTCTCGAAGAATGAGGGGTAAAGGGATTGATCGAGAAAGATTTCTTGTTCTTATTATAAGTTATAAGAAAGTTATAAGATCATGATTGGATCCGCATATGTTTGGTAAAAAGAAGAATCTTCTCCTTTGAGAATAATCAAAAAAGAAAAGTGTTCAATTGGAACATGAAATCGTGACTGAATTTGTCCTAGTTACTCTTCGGGACAGAGCAGAGGAAGGGAGGAGCTTCTCAAACGAGGAAAAAGATCCAATGACTTCGAAAGAATTGAATGAGGAGTCATATGAGGTGAAAATCTCATGTATGGTTCTGTAGAGTGGCAGTAAGGGTAACTTATTTGTCAACTTTTCCACTATCACCCCCAAAAAACCAAACTTTGCATTACGTAAAGTTTCCAGAGTACGATGAACTTCTGGATTTGAAATCACTACTTATATACCTGGTATTGTCCATAATTTACAAGAACATTCTGTAGTCTTAGTAAGAAGGGGAAGGGTTCAAGATTTACCCGGTGTGAGATATCACATTATTCGAGGAACCCTAGATGCTGTTAGAGTAAAGGATCATCAACAAGGGCATTCTAGTGCGTTGTAGATTCTTATCCAAGACTTGTATCATTTGATGATGCCATGGGAATGGCTAAAAACATGTAAAATCTATGGCTAACCCAATAACGAAAGTTTCGTAAAGGGACTGGAGTAGGCTACCATGAGACAGAAGTTCTTCTTTCTGAAGAGGATAGCAGGTTACAAATTTTGTCTCGGTAGAATATAAATGTATTTTATTTCTATTACTATGAAATTCATAATTCATAAATGAAGTAGTTAATAAATGAATAGTTAATGGTAGGTTACCATTAGCCTTTTTTTTTTGTAATGACAAATCTTGTATGTGTTCAATTTGTCCATTTTTCGAGGTCTCAAAGGGGCGTGGAAACACATAAGAACTCTTGAATGGAAATAGAAAGGAGATACAAATCCAGTTCCTTCGGAAAAAGTAAGATCTTTGGTGTAAGAAGAAGGGGTTGATCTGTATCATCTTAACTTGGTTCTGATTTCTCTATTTTCATTTTTTAAGAATACTAAGTCGGGGTCTTCTCCTACCTATATCGAATAGAACATGTTGGGCCAAATCTTCTTCATGTAAAACCTACTTTATTTAGATCAGGAAAATCATAGGCTTTTATGAAACCATGTGCTATGGCTCGAATCCATAGTCAATCTTATTTTCAATAGGAGCAGTTGACAATTGAATCCAATTTTTCCCATTATTTTCGTATCCGTAATAGTGCGAAAAGAAGGCTCGACTCCAAGTTGTTCAAGAATAGTGGTGTTAAGTTTCTCAATCCTTTGCCTTAGGATTTGTCAGTTCTATTTCTGGATGGGGACAAAGGAAAGGATATAACTCAACTGTAGAGTGTCACCTTGACGTGGAGGAAGTCATAACTTCGAGCCTGATTATCCTTAAACCCAATATGAGTTTTTCTATTTTGACTTGCTCCCCCACCATCGTGATCGAATGAGAATGGATAAGAGGCTCGTGGGATTGATGTAAAGGGGTATAGATGGCTATATTTCTTGGAGCGAACTCTAAGAGAATATGAAGCACATGGATACAATTTATGCCTTGAAATGAAAGACAATTCTGAATCTGCTTTGTCTACAAACAAGGAAGCTATAAGTAATGAAACCAAGAATCTCATGGAGAGTTCGATCCTGGCTCAGGATGAACGCTGGAGGCATGTTTAACACATTCAAGTTGGATAGGAAGTGGTGTTTCTAGTGGCAGACGGGTGAGTAACACGTAAGAACCTGCCCTTGGGAGGGGAATAACAGCTGGAAATGGCTTCTAATACCCCATAGGCTGAGGAGCAAAAGGAGTAATCTGTCCGAGGAGGTGCTCGCATCTGATTAGATAGTTGGTTAGGCAATAGCTTACCAAGGCAATGATTAGTAGCTAGTCCGAGAGGATGATCAGCCACACTGGGACTGAGACATGGCCCAGACTCCTACTAGAGGCAGCAATGGGGAATTTTTTGCAATGGATGAAAGCCTGATAGAGCAATGTTGCGTGGAGGTAGAAGGCCTACAGGTCGTGAACTTCTTTTCCCAGAGAAGAAGCAATGACGGTATTTGGGGAATAAGCATCGGCTAACTCTCTGCCAGCAACCACGGTAATACAGGGGATGCAAGCGTTATTTGTAATGATTAGGCATAAAACGTCTTTAGGTGGCTTTTTAAGTCTATAGAGTGTTTGGATAATGAGTTTATATCGATCTTTTCTGGTTGAAACCACACATAAAAATGATATTGTCATAAATGGACAAAATAATATTTCCATTTTTTTTTCAGAAGAAGCGTATATTCACTTAATTCAGTAACAAAACAAATCAAAATCGAAATAAAAAATGAGCCTAATCCTATAAATCAAAACAAATACTTTTGGAATAAGCTATAAGCCATAGAATAAAGAAATTCTCTTTTTATTTTCAATATTTGAAATGGATATGTTCGATGCGGATAAATCATATCTTGTAAATTATCTCTCTTTTGTCAATCCATGTTTCTATTTATCCTTTTTTCTCCTTAATGAGCAAAGGATTAGACTGCTTAGAATGATATGATAACTTTTTTTAATCTCATTTTGCTTTTTCCACCCATTTTTGATCATCTCATTACAATATAATATTCTCTAGAAATTTCTCTCCACTATTCCTTTGAACTTGGGTAGTCGGTCAATTTTTTTTTCAAAAGATCCAATATTTTGACAGAATGGAATTCTTTCATTTCGAAATCCTAATTTGAAGTGTCTCTTTCATTTATTCGTTGGAAAGATGGAATTTCTTCAAATTTGAGCAATTGAGACATCTGGAAATTATATTTTTTTATTCATTTGTGTACTCTTTCTTAGGCTAGTTCTGTATTCTTTCTAAATTCAAGGGCTAACTGATGACTCACAAATAACAAAGAGGGAATAGATTCAGAAATTCAAAACCTTGTACTAGAACTTATGCTTGATAGAAATATTAGATCATATAGAGTCAAAAAATAAGGTGAATTCATTAAAAATTCATAAACGAAAAAAATGGAAAAAAACATTCATTCCCCTTCTATATCTTACATCAATAGTATTTTTGCCCTGGTGGATTTTCATTTAATAAAAGTCTAGAATCCTAGGTTATTAATTGGTGGAATACTAGTAAATTCAAAACTCTTTTAAATGATATTCAAGAAAAGAGTATTGTCTAAAAATTCATAGAATTAAAGGAACTCTTCCGCTTGGATGAAATGATAAACGAATACCAGGAAACTTATCTACAAAATTTTCATATCGGAATCCACAAAGAAACGATCCAATTAATCAACATGTACAATGAGGATTGTATCCATACGATTTTGCACTTCTTTACAAATGTAATCTATTTAATTATTCTAAGTGGTTATTCTATTTTAGTTAATGAAAAGCTGATTATTCTTAATTCTTGGGTTCAAGAATTCCTATCTAACTTAAGTGACACAATAAAAGCT
>JAOQMS010075871.1:0-22166 GCA_027563885.1 Erythroxylum longipes | reverse complement strand
ACAGCATACAAGTGAAGGATAGAGGTCGAGATCAGTTGGCGTCTGCATTAGTGTTTTCTTATTTCTGTATAAAATTGTGCATTGTGAACTTTTGTACAAATGATTCTGTCATTTATACAGTCAAGCTGACTTAAGTGCTTTGTATTTGTGGAAGAGTCATTCCCCGAATGACTATTGAAAATTTTTGCTAATTGAAAAGGATGATGATTGAATGTAGGGCCCATTTGAGTATGTATTCCGCATGTTATGGTATAAAAAAAAATATACCGACTTTTGAATGATTAAGTGCATTAGCACGCCACCTTCGCGGGGCACAGACTTAGATATCATCAACGATGTCAGGTTCGGGTCTTGCGGGAGTGGGGTGCTACATTGGTGCTGTAATCTATATTAATTAATTAGGTGAAGATGTTAATGTGTGTACGTTGCGTGAAATTTTCCAATTCTTTTGATTTACTTCTTGTGTGACTTTGTTCTTGGAAAAACATACACGTGAGTGATTTTGTGAGGTTTTTTTGGTTTTTGTTGATGGATAATGGAAGAGGAAAATTGTGTTGATCTGAATATTTTATTGCATTGAGGGAGGCTTGCGTGTGACATTGCCAGGTGTAAAGAAAATTGGAGAAAGTTGAAGGTGTGTTGCTGTGTGTGTGACCCAGTTCCTGCACTTGAAACGTTATTGACTTGGTGAAGGTTTTTGATGTGAACAGGACCAGGGTGACACCAAATGGACTAGGTGTGGATGTCATAGGTCCAAGGAGCGAGCTTGTCATGCCAGAAGGGACCATGACCAAAGCTAAGGCCAAGAGACTTAAAGAGGCTCTTTACACGCATTTAGGCTTCTATTTGGAGACGGTGAAAAGTTTAAAGCCTATTGGAGGAGAGTTTAGTGGGTTACAACTCAAATTAATTCACCTAACTCAAATCCTTGGACCAGGCACACTTAGGGTTTGAAGGCATGTGTTAATTAAATGGGACTTGGGCTATTTAATTCACTTAAGCCCGAGAGCAATTCTTTCTTCTTTTTATTATTTTTGGACCTTTGTTTTATTTCGGTCTTCCATGTATTTTTATCCCAACCTTTTTATTAGTTGAACTAGGTATAAATAGGCTCATTAAGGTTAGAAATAGGAAGATTTTGGTATTCCTATTATTGTAGCCGTCAGCTTTGGTGAGGAACTATCCTTTTGTTTTCATTTCACTAAGAACCTAATTCCACTTATCAATTGTTCAATTTTAGCATGTTATTTGGTTCCTTTCTCTTGGTTGATTTTGATCATCGAGATTGCTTGAAACAAGTGTCCAAGAGGTGTCCTAGAGATTGGCCTTGCGTATCTATTAGCTTAGGGTTTCAAAAAATTCTGTTCGTTTTAATTCCTTCATAGCCGAATTCAATCCTACAAGAAAAAAACCACCAAAACTTCATCCATCTGACTCAACCCTTCCGTGGTGTGCATTAGTTTTAGTTGGATGTTTAATTGATAGGTTGTGCGTGATCTGGCTTCTACTATATACACATGTGAGTCACTTGGTAATGCTTCAGTTTTGGTTATTATGGTAAGTGTGTGGGTTAAAGGTGAACTTGATATCTAATTTGTTTTGTTATAGGTTGAATTGAGGAAGGCTTTGAGTATTTCTTGGTCTGTGCCTCGGGGTGTTTTTAATGATGGTGAATAGGCAGATCACATAGCTTTAGTGTTAGAAAATTGGGAGATAGCTAAAGATATATTGTTGGGTACGTGAACCATTTTGTTTAAAAGGTATTATCATGGGTTGAAGGATAGTGTGTGTGAACTGCAGATCTAGTGATGATACTCACTTGACTATTTAGCTGTGCATGATTTCTTGGTTGTGTAGGAAGTTGTTCTTTGTCATTTTCTCAAGTGTCTTCTAGAGTGTTGAATTGTTTGTTTAATCACTTGAGTGATTTATTCATTGTTCTTGCTTTAAAAGATTGTTGAGAAAAATCATTTGTTGATGTTAACACGAGTTAGTCATATTACTAGGTGTGAAATTCTTTCACGGGCTGTGAGGATGAGGGATAGTGTCAACGGTTAAGTGGTGTCAGATCAGTAAAGACTTGTATAAAACTATTGTCGTTAGTGAAAGAATTAAGCTAGGTGGGGGCCCGCAGACATAAGCAAGGTGTGCCGAATTGTGTTAACAAATATTGGTGTTGATTTATTTTGTTGCATTTAATTCTTCTAGTTTTTGATTGTGCTATAAACGACTGTGGTAAATTGAAGATTTTGTGGAACTACTACACCTCTACAGTTCTTTCAATTGGTATCAGAGCAAGGTCACCTAATCAAAACTTGGTACAACAAGTTAGTGCAAATCCGCATTTTGCAAACATAGCTACAAGAGAAGGTGCACCAATCATCAGCCCACCATTGTTAAATGGTTCAAATTATCCTACGTGGAAATCACGAATGAGAGTATTCATTAAGGCACAAGAAACAAGAGCATAGAACTCAGTTTTAAATAGCTGGACACATCCAGTGACAACTGATGAAAAGGGAGAAGCAATGTTTAAAGATTCATCTGAGTGGACAAGAGCTAAAGAAGAGAGAGCGCTTAGAAATTCTCAAGCCCTGTACACCATCTTTAGTGTCATTAATGAAGGTCGCTTTGCTATGATATCAACTTGTAAATCGGTGAAAGAAGCATGAGATAATTTACAGATTATACATGAAGGATTGAAATATGTGATAGCCTCAAAACTTCAGATGTTGACTGTGAGATTTGAAGAACTGAAGATGGATGAGAGTAAAACCATTGAAGACTTTTATGAGAGTGACAAACTCATTTATTCATATATATTTTCATATCATTTAGATGGGTTTTTGTCACTATAATTGATCTTTATGGCTTTATTTGATTATTATTTGAATTATTGTGCCTTACATTTAATTTATGTTTATAGGGGCAACAATTGTAATATTTTGGTTTAACTATGATTAATTAATTTTTGGACAATTGATGCTACATTATTTGTAATTTTTATTGTAGGGTATTCAAAAGATTAAAAAAATGGTATTCCAAAGAATTAAACGCAACAGCTGTAGAAGAGAAGCACAATACGACAGCCACATGAACAAAAAACGCAGACAATCCACATGCACAATAACAAGCAGGTAAATAGTGCGTGTGGACAAAAATTAAATCAAGAAACGCTGGAGGGAAGGGAGCAAAAACGCACAGTATGGTGAGGCAAAGACAAAGACGCTGTCGTTGGTGTGGAACAAAACACGCACATAAGGCAAGGAGCAGAACGACAACAGCAGATCCAAACAGAAGAATTAAACGGCAGCTGAAAGAAGAACAGAAACGATGATGTGGAATGAGAAGTACATGAGTTTGGAAAGGGTTTTGAAAAGAACAGAAGGTTGGGACAGGAATTAATGAGTGATATCACGCTACAGGGGCAGTAAGGCATGCTATCTAAGGCGCGCCTGCTGTGTGGTGTGTGAGGCGCAAATGAGAGAGCTGGCGGCAAGTTTGTCTGCATGAGCTTTGCGTGGTTTGGGCGTGTGTGCGTGGTGCTGTGGAGACCAATGGTGAGTGCGTGGTCGAGGCAACAAAGAGAAAAAAACAAAAATGTAACGGAGAGGAGGGACGGAGGCGTTCAAAAAGAAAACGGATCTAAGTGTCATTTTTGGTCCTGATCTCCCACAAAAATCCGAACCATCATCTCCCATAAATCCAAAAACCATTATTCTCACCTTCCATGGCTGACTGTCGGAGCTCACCTTTCACAGTGCCTCCCATGGTTTTTCGTGGCTAGTTCATCCTGATCCTCTGATTCGATGACAATGGTAGGAGCTTGGGTTTTCATAGGGGAGTTTAATACTGCATTTATTTTCTACCCATTTGATTATTTAGTGATTCCTAGGTCTTAGGATAACTATTTAATTATTGGAGTTATGTATGAATTATATCTCTGAATTGGAAGATTTTTGTGGTTGAGTTATTGTTAGCAACTGATATTGTGCTAAATTTGGTTTAATTTCATTACTTTGTTTTAGGTCAAGACTTGGTATTGAAATTTTACTGACTATTTGGTGATAATTCAAGGTGGCTTGAATGATTGGATTATTATATCAGATGCTTGTGTTAATTCTGTTTTCTGAATTATTGAGTGAAAATTGAGCTTTAGTTTTAGTATCCTTCGTTCTATTTTACTATTCTGGTGGCAGTTAGTACATTAGAATTTTGGAAAATATTTTTGTAACAATTCGAGGTGGCTCGGTTGTTGGATTAAAAGCTCGATTTTAATTCTTGGTTCATTTATTTTAAGTCCTATATCTGTTTGAGTGATGATTGCCTGCGCTATTGAACTGGAGGATTGCATTATTATTGTTAGTTAATTACGTCTTTCTTCTTAATTTAATCAACTCATTACCATTTCATATTACTCATTTTAATTTTAAAATACCAAAAACAAGTCCTTGGTGTTTATCTTAATTCGTTGCAAACTTTAGCAGTAATTGTTCAAATCAAACCCCATTTTATAGTTTAGGTTGCATTGCATTTAGTTACTTAGGAATTAAATTTCATTTTCGGCTCCTCAAAGAGAACGACCCGAGATTGCGCTATATGCAATCCTTGGTTAAATTTTTAAAGTAACCCCAAGGTGACAATCGGATAAAAAGGTTATTTCAGAGAGACTGCGTGACATAGAAAATCAAGCATATCAACTCGAAAAGAAGTACTCTAACCTGAAACTGGTTAAGAAGACATTGAGATCATTGCCTTAGAGGTTCATACCAAAAATTACGGCCATCAAAGAAGCCCATGATGTCATTGAATTGTCTTTGGATAAGTTAATTAGGATTCTTACTAACTTTGAGATGAATTTTGTTAAAGGATAATCGAGAGAAGAACAAAGGATTGGCTTTGCAAACTGAGATTGGTAAAGTCGTGAATAATTTAGGAGACTAATTTGATGAGAATGAGGGTATGGAGTTATTGACAAGAAATTTTAGCAAGTGGTTAAAGAAAGTGAAGAAGGATAGATCCGATTTTAGGTAAAATGATGGGAGCTCATCAAACAGTATTTTCAAACAACAAGGAAAAACTTAAAAGGGTGAAAGAAAAGTGAAGAAAATTCAATGTCATAAGTGTCAAGGCTTTGGATATGTGCAAGCGGAATGTGCTAATACCTTGAAGAAGAGAAAAGGGAAGTCCTATACAAACACTTGAAGTGAGAATGAATCCAGAAGTGAGTATAGTAATGAAGAAGAAGCTATAAATAGTGCTGCGTTAGTTGCTTTATACAGCAAAAGTCCAGTTACTTGCTTTATAACAACCAAGAAGGAAGTAACCGCAGATGAATCAACTTAAAGCTCAATCTCAGATTATGACAGTGATGACAGTACTTTATATGATAAAACGAAGGCATTTATGAAGCCTATGAGTTAATGTATGCTAAATGGGTCTAAACATGTAAGAAAAATGAGAAGTTGAAGGATAAAAACTCTACCATGAAGAACACCATTCAAGATCTTGAGAAGAAGTTATTATCTACAATCAATGAGCGTAATGAAACAAAGTTGAAGCTGGTCAGCACGGAAAAGGAAACAAGAATGTTAAATGAAGGTACTGAAAAGCTAGAAAAATTGTTGGAAATTAGTAAGACTAAAGGAGACCTTTAAGGCATTGGCTATAGAGGTGTATGTTCCAAGTTGAATGATGAGAAAATTGGTGCTACTAGATCTGTCCAAGGAGAAATCTCAAAGAAAAATCGGAGGTTCATAACTATAAGTCATTTTTGAGGAGTAATCAGGCACATAAGATCGAAATGTTACAAGTTGTTACAAATGATATTTCAAAGGGGTCAAAATAAAAAATCTAGACACTCTCTATTAAATTTCCAATAGCCACCCATATTACCGAAACACTTTTGGGTTAGAAAGGGCCAAGTACAAGCATAAAGACATAGTGAACGAAAGACAAGAAGTTGTCTAATTTCAAGGTTAGTTACAGCTTTTGAAGAAACTGTTCAGACTGAGGTGGTGAATGCCTTCCTTGGTGGTGAATGCCTTCCCTTCTCTAGTTGGACTTTTGGATGATTCGATGATGTTGGTTCAAATGTTGTGGGCAACAGCCTTCTTTCCTTTTAGCTTCACATTCTGTCCATGTAATTTATGACCCATTGGGAATCCAAGTAAGTAGAAACAACGATTAACGAGGTGACCATCTGGGTCACAATGGCTACACTTAAGTGGCTTTCGTGGAGTCCAATTTTCTTGCAGCTTGGAAGATTGATTTATTTGAGCTACTTGAGTCATTTGTTGAGAATGAGAGAATTGCAACGCATGGTAGCCTTGATTTGGTTCATGTTTAGTAGCTACATCTGCTTGTCTATCTTGTTGGAGTACAAGAGCATATATCTTGCGAGTATCTGGTAGAGGACTCATCATCAGAATTGATCCACATACAGTTGCATATGACTCATTCAAAACCCATAAGGAATTGCATAACCCCTTTCCTTGTCTTCTAGTTTAGCAAGAACTTTCAAGCCTCCACGAGTGCAGTTTAGAGGCTTGTGATATGAAGCTAATTCATCCAAAAGAGCCTTCATCTTATTATAGTAAACAAAGATAGATTGTTGTCCCTGTCGATGTTTAACAACTTCCTGTTGAATCTGAAAGATTCTTAAATCATTTCCTTATGAAAACCGCTCTTTAAGGTCTTCCCAAACTTTTGTTGCTATTGCAACATAGATAACACTTCCTGATAAATCAGGATGAATTGCATTTAGGATCCATGACAACACCATATCATTGCACCATTTCCATAAATGGAATTTTGGATATGTGGATGATGGAGCCTTAATGGATCCATCAGTCAATCCAGTTTTGATCTTTGTACAAAGACTAATGCACATAGCATGACTCCATTGCCCATAATTATACCCTTCAAAAGGTTTGGTGACTAGAACAATTCCAAGATGATTAGAGGAGTGCAAAGCTAGCGGATCTACAATATCAATTGTTGTCTTTATGGTTATTCCACTCATGATATTCTGTTTGTTGCAGAAAGTGTTTTGATTTTAAGGTCACCAGGATTAGTGCTCTTATACCATGTAAAAATGATGATAAAAGAGGAGAAAATTAATTGGGAATTTCTCTGTATGTTGTTTCAGTAAAAACATATGAGATTTATACATTTGAGGAAAAGTTGTTCTACATGAATGGTTCCTGAATACTTGCTAATTACAAAAAGAATTATTCCTATATTATCTCTATGTAATAAAGTCCATATATCATCATGTTCATAACGTTTCCTAATACAGCTACACACAGATTGCATAAAATATGGAATAATATTCTTTCCTTTAATAGTACTATTGGTGAACAAATTTTCGATCTGTTATTGAAGGAGCTGAATCAATTAGGGAAGTTGTTTTTTCTTATCTGAAGTGTATTCGTTTATGTTTGTTATTGTTTTAATCACTTAAGTTATTTTTTTCCTCCTTTATTATCAAAAGTTGCTGAGAAAATTCTCTGTTGAGGTTAGCATGAGTCTGTTGTATTATTGGGTGTTGTTCTTGGTTGATAGTGTTATTTTGTGTTGGGCTGATTGGGTGTTGATCATAGGTGTTTTGGTGGCTGTCATTAGTGATAGTGGTGTGCGAAAAATTCCGGTAGCCTTTGTGAATTTTGCAGCTCTGATGTTTGTAACGTTTCGGTAGATAAACGTTTATTTTTGTTGATGATTTTTCTGTTACTGTGTGAGGTATTCTGATGATAATATCGAAAGACTACAACAACATTCTTGGTGGACAACTTCCCGTGCTTTCGTTGATGAAGAGGTATATTTAGGGGAGTTGCTTTTTATCTCAAGTGCTGTTTTTGTTTATATTTATTATTATTTCTATTACTTGAGTTATTTATTTTCATCTTTTATTATCAAATATTGTTGAGAAAATCATCTGTTGAGGTTAGTACAGGGTGGTCATACTATTGGGATTGATTTACTTTCATGAGGTGTGAGGACGAGAGATAGTGTGAAGGGTTGAATGAGTTAGCTCAGTAAATCCTTGTATAAAACTATTGTTGTCAAGAGAAATTGATTAATCTGGGTGAAGGTTCCGCAGACGTAGACAAGGTGTGCCGAGCTGACTTACCAAATCTCAAGTGTTGATTTGTTTATTTTGTGTTTAATTTTTCTATCTTTGTGCTAAAAATAACAGAGACTTAGCTAAAATTTTTGCGAAATTATGTACTTCCTGATTTTCAGTTGTTATGATGGAAAAGATGCGATGAGATCGTTTGGATGCTTTCCCGTTCTTATTTCCCACGTCAACACTCTAAAGCGATGGACACTATACTTTTCATTCACTTCCATCGTATTGCAAATTTTTCCAAGGTATATTAAAATAAATTATTATGTGACTGACTTGTATAAATATGTTGTCATAATTTATATGCTTATTTCGATATGATTTTAATAAATACATTTATTTAAATATTTGATATAAAATTAATACAAGTCTTTTCGTCTCCTTCAACTGTTCATCGCAACTTGCTCCATGCTACTGCACGCCCATTCGTCAGAGTCACCGGACACTCCACTCGTTGCTGTCCAGAAACTACCCAAAAACACACCGTGAATTATCACTACCCTTCTTTAATTAATAATTATAGCTTATCCAAGAGAAACTGATATTAATAACTCATGTCCGAGATCTTTAAGAATCGTAGATGTTAAATTTTTATATTAATTTGTTAATACTTTGGCTTTTCTTTTTCTTTTCATTTGATTTTTTTTATCGGCTAAACAAGCTTTGGAGATCCGAAGCTCAAGATTTCTAGTGGTTAGTGAAAAATGGAACGATTGATTCAATTCTTTGATGGGTGGGAGTTCTTCGTGAAAATGGACTTTTGCTATGATTTTATATATGCACAATAGCTGAAGAATTTGGAACCTTGGAGCACTATGTAATCCCTAATTTTAAACTATAATTCTATGAAATCTTTTACTTAAAATAATACAAACTTGATGGGTAGACTTCTTGGTCCTGCTTTTCACTTTAAATTTAAAAGGATATCTTAGCTGCTAATTTCTTACCCCACTAAGACGTTGTCCAATTGGCGAAAGGTTTTGAGTTGGATAATCCCCCACTTAATGTTAATGCCTTCATCTTTGGGGAAACTTTCAAATTTCCACTCCTTTCCATTTGGAAACTTCACCAAGGTTTCACGGTTATATTCAAACTTGGCAGCTACTAGTACATGATCGAATATTAACTAGAAACCTAAAAAGTAATTTAAATCTGCAATTATTTATTACCACACAATTTTATGAAATGAATATTAGTATTTTTAACAAGTTCTAAAATTTAATTAAATCAAGTTTAAAATTCATAAATAAGTGATTTTTGGATGTCAATTATACAATCTTTTATCTAATTAGTAAAAGTTGATCGGGATTGAGACATTAATTAAATCCGTAGCTGGCGGTTAAATTTAGATTAAAAAAAGCTATTCTAAGCATTTTAATGTCAAAGTTGGGATAACTTTATTCTATTATTATTCATCTTTCCTCTGCCCTTCAGAAAACTACAAATAGAGGCTTACTTAGTACCAGACCTTCCCATTATCCTATAATCACTTCAAGTTTGAAGGTAAAGTCTTCCAACTGTCCTTCACATTTCTTAAATCGATCGCATAAGCATTTTTATTGAATCTTATATGTAGATTTCTTCATAATTGATACATCTTGAAAAAGGGTTGGGAGACAGTTTTGGGCATGCACATGCGTTTTAGTTGCTTCCTGCTGTGATCATTATATCTTCTTCCTCGTTCATAATAATTTTTATCTTGCGTTCTTTTCAGTATATACAAGCGACTAGGTGGCAATCGATTTGTCCAGACCAGAAACCTGAGATAGCATAAGATACCTATGGCAAGCAAAACCACAAAGCCATATTTGGTTCTGTTAATGATCATCTTCATGATGCTTGAGCTGGAGGACAAACGAAGTGGAAGGAAGAAGCTTGACAGTCGCCACCTTTTAGGAGAACTAGGCTATACTAAGTACAGATTAGCTTATTTTCGCCGTCTTGAAGACGGTTACCATCTCACCCAGAGAGCACCTTCAGGACCAAGTAATCATGGTCCTAGAAAAGACAAACCAGACTATGGAAAGAATCCCCCCTAATTAACTTGATAATTCTCAGCCACCCATGTTCAAGTGTCCTTATTAGCTTACTATACCCCATTAATAGTGTGTTGCTGTTATTGTGTTTAGTAATAAAATGGGGGACTTCATATATATCTATTTTCTTCTTGTTCTTACTCTTTTCCTTACAACTTTAATCTTTTGAATTTGCAAAATTAGTCTCTAACTACATAATCGGGTTCATAAGGTTTTCTTTGTGTTCATAAGGGTTATTCCTTTGAGTAGAAATGAATATAAGCACTGAAAATAAGATCAAAGTATCACAAATGAAAACAATCAACAATTTTATGAAAACTACAAATTGAATAGTTTGATAAAAAAAGTTTAGGAGGCAATATCATATATATATATATATATATAATCAGCCTTTTAACAAAATCATGAATATTTTAAGTAATTATTATGGAATAATATTCAATCAAATTGAGCAAGTTCCTATTAAATTTTTATGCTTTTACTTCTAGTAAGAAAATAGCAAAAGAATTTATCAAAAAATTGAATTAAAAAGTAAAATAATTACTTAGTTTATATAAAAATGAAAATTTATAATTTATCATCTTAGTTTTTTAAGTTGCAATAAAATTTGAGAAAGAGATCTTTTGATAAAAATTATCAAAAATACGAACTTTCATTTTCATTTAAGTAATTTTAAAATTAAAGTTTAAAATATCTTCAATTTTAATTTTTTTTAAAAAATCATGTCATGAATTTCCTAACAAAAACCAACAGAAAATTTGACGTCGCAAACTGATGACATATAAAACAATAGTTTTTTGTTGAAGTGTAATTTGAGTTAATGCACAAGCTTCGGATCTGAGTTCGTCAGGGTCATGATCCATGTAGCTGCTAGGTCGGATAAGAGGTTAGTTATCTGAATCCGTCTTTAAGAAATTTAATAATACATTTGGTTCTCCTAAAATTCAGTTATTACATATGTTAAATATAATATATAATGTGTTAATGAATGTCATTTTAATTTTAGATAAATTTGTCAAAAATTTCAGACAAATTTAGTCACCGAAATATGATTAATTTTACCAAACCAAATTGCGAAACGAATTGAAGTCATACAGTCATATTGCAGTAATACTTCAACCATGTTTGATTCAATTTTGTTTGATGTAGCTTAAATCTTCTATGAACACACTGCAGAAGAAATTGCAAACATGAACTTGTGTAGTTAAAACTTCATGAAACCTGTCCAGTTCTTGTATCTCCAAAGAAAATTATTGAAATCTCTGAAACAATAACCCTACATAGCAAGTAAGGTCCAACAAAAGTACGGTTACTAGCAAGAACAATTGCACCAAAGCAATATTTGGAGATAATCAACACCACATAGGAAAATGAGGGTTCTTGATGGTTTTGTAGGACCACAAACTGTACAATCTAACCCCCTAAGGTTCAGATTCTCTCGCACGTGTTACAACAAAAGAGCAATTAAAGTGACGCTCCCCAGAAGTAAATCACTTCCAGTCATCATCGCCAATGAATACTTTTTCCATCACGACGATACACATTTACGCATGGCTATAAAATCACGGAGGAGAGCATTTCAGCTAGTATTCTCAAAAGGAAAACAACTTAAGACAGAGAGCTCGGCTGTTAAACTCCAATATATACATGAGGATGCATGTATCTTCCAATTTCTCAACCACCAAGCGTAAAGGCTGAATAAAGATCTACCACCCATCACTACTTTCTGGTTCTTTCTTCTGTCAACTCCTCACAGATTCTAAATTTATATGACCCACCACTACCTGAATGTGGATTTGTTAAACTAACAGGATTGCGCTGCTGCCCAAAATGTCTTAAGAGTTCCATCTGGCGATCATTAGTATGTGAGAGGCATGCACGTGAAAGCTCTACAGGCATTTCAGATTTCGTGTCTTGGTGTGTTTTTAACGATGGAGAATGGGCATGGGCAGATCACATGGCTTTAGTGTTCAGAAAATTGGGAGATAACTGAAGATATATTGTTGGGTACGTGAACCATTCTGTTTAAAAGGTATTATCGTGAGTTGAAGGATAGTGTGGGTGAACTGTAGATCTAGTGATCAGTTGTGCATGATTTCTTGGTTGTGTAGGAAGTTATCCTTTGTTTCTTTCTCAAGTGTCATTTTGAGTATTGAATTGTTTGTTTAATTACTTGAGTGATTTATTCATTGTTCTTGCTTTAAAAGATTGTTGAGAAAAATCCTTTTGTTGAGGTTAACCCGAGTCTGTAATGTTATTAGATGTGAAATTCTTTCACAGGTTGTGAGAATAAGGGATAGTGTCAAGGGTTGAGTAGTGTTAGCTTCGTAAAGCCTTGTATAAAACTATTGTCGTTAATGAAATAATTAAGCTGGGTGAGAGCCCCACAGATATAGGCAAAGTGTGTCGAACTGCGTTAACAAATATTGGTGTTTATTTATTTTGTTGCATTTAATTCTTCTAGTTTTTGATTGTGCTAGAAACGACTTTGGTAAATGGAAGATTTTGCGAAACTGCTACACCCCTATGGTTCTTTCAAATTTTCCAAGGAAGTGGAAGGAAAAGGAAAAATGTGTTCATGGAAAATGACATCTCGGGAGGTGAAAATTTTCTTTCTATCGACGTCATATACTCAATATCCCTTTTGACCAAAAGGATAACCAATAAATATGCAACGATGAGCATGCACATCAAATTTATGCACGGGTTTGAGGTTTGTTACGTAACATAATTAACCAAAAACTCGAATATGTGAATAAATGGATGGCTTCCTGCGTAAGACTTTATAGGGTGACTTATGAGACAATAAAGGTGTAGGTAGGCGATTTATGAGATAACAGGTTGTTTGTATGCTCTCTCCCTAAAATTTTAAATGTAAATTTGCTTGAAATCGAAGTGCACAAGCCACATTTAAAAGGTGACGATATTTGCGCTCTACTACTCCATTTTGTTGGGGTGTGTGAGTGCAAGAATGTTGGAAAAAATGTCATGATCATTAAAGAAAGAATGCATGGATGTGAATTTAGTCCCATTGTCAGAATTTCACGTTGAAATTGAGTTTTAACCCATAGAAAGAAATTTTTTAATAAAAATTGTGTCTCTGATTTAAAACTCATAAGGTGCTAAGTAAAACGAGAAAAATTATCTACAATAGTCAAAAACATATCGTGCTCCAATATGAGAATTAACTTTGTAAGGTCCTCGAATATCACAGTGAATAAAATCAAAAGGTGCTACTTAAGAAATGCAACTAAGAGAAAATGGTAAGCGTGTTTGTTTAGCTAAAGGACAAATGTCATAAACATATTGAGGATCAAAAATGATTTCTAGAATTTTCTTCGATAATTCTTGAAGAGGAGCATATGAAGGTTTCCTAATTGTTGATGCCAAAGATTGGAAGTGCAATGGACGCTAAATGCAAGGTGTGGATTTTGACTATGTGTGTGGTAGTACAACCCGTTATATTACCTACCTAGGCCAATCGTCTTCCTTGTAACCACATCCTACACCACACAAAAATCGGGGTAAAATATTACAATACACCTCAATGCTTGTGTAAGTTTTTTTTTTTAAAAAGAAAAATTTTATAAATAATGAATATGCATGTTACAGTGGTTTAAAGGTTAGGGGGATACCCTTGTCACACAACAGAGCATAAAAGAGAAGATTTACAACATCAGATGAGTGAATATACGAAAGCAAAAGGCCCTCTTTCTTGTGCTCGGATTGCTGGAGAGTTTACCAACCAATTTATGACAGCAGTAAGTGAATAATCCGAAGAGCTCCAACAACAGAAGATCTTGACCTGATTCCATATTAACGTTGTAGTGGGCCAAAAGAAAAACAGGTGATCTCGTAACTCATCATGCATAGAACAAAGTGGACAGGATCGGTCGATATCCATGTAGAAAAGACGATCTACAGTACTTAGTTTATTTTTCATGATTATCCAAAGGAGGAAAAAGACCTTAGGAGGAAGGTAGTTGTGCCAAACTACACTGCTCCATGCTACTCGAGGTAACGTGATCTAAGGAATATCCACTATTCGTTTACATCTCAACTGGGTGATAGGCTGATTTTTCCAAAGGACTATATCAGGACCGCTTGAGGGGGAATACTGGGGCTGCAAATATTGAAGATATGCTGAGAAAATCCAAATATTCCTTTTAATGAAATAACTCATCGTAGTGGAGGTAGGAATGGATAGAAGGTGTGGGTCAGATTATTGGAGGAGGGTAATAGAGCCCCGACCTGACCAGTTGTTAAACCAAAAGGATGTACGAACTCCATTTCCAACTTTGTAGATCACATCCTGTTGAACCAAATTTTTTAAACAGACCAATTGATTTAGAAAGAAGGAGTGAGAGGAGCATACACTGATTTCCCATATGCTCTTTCCTTTTAGGAAATATGAGTGAAGCAATCGGATCCATACCGATTGTTTATCCTCTATAATCCACCATAACCGCTTAAGAATAAGAGCTTGATTGGTGAGCTTCAAGGGAGTGATGTTTAATCCCCCTTCGTCTTTAGGAGTGCATATGTCAGTCCATTTTACTTTAGCGAGACCCCAAGATCCATTGTTGTGGCTCCATAAAAAGTTCCTAAAGAGACGCTCAAGCACTTTGGTTACATTCCTAGCCAAAAAGATGTGGGAGCTCCAATAAAGGTGGAGGGAGTTGAGTGTGGATTTGATGAGTTGTATTTTACCCGCCTCTGTGAGAAATTTGTTGACCCAGTAATGTAGTCTTTTCTGAATTTTTTAAATGAGAGGGATGCAGTATGAGTATCGTAGTCTTTTGGTAAATATTGGTAATCCCAAGTAGAGCGGTGGAGGGGACTGCCTCACCATCCCAGTAGCTGTGGAAATAATGTCTTCTAGATGACGAGCACCATGGGAGAGTAAGAAGTGACTTTTGTTAAAGTTGATCATTAAGCCCGACAATAAAGAGTGTAGATAGAATCCAAATTGGCTCCACAAAACAGGAGGAAATCATTAGTAAAGGAGAGATGGGTCAATCTAAGTTTTTTGGTCCGTGAGTGGTATTTAAACTTAGTGTTAGCCTCCACTTCCATGATAAGGAGAGAACTAAAAATTTCCATGCATAAAATAAACAAGTAAGGTGAGAGTGGGTCACCTTGTCTAAGGCCCTTGGCAGCTTTGAAGTAACCGGAAGGATTGCCATTGATAAGGACCGAAAAGCTAGCTATGGTGATACAGTCCTTTAGCCAATGAATGAAGATCCTAGGAAAGCCATAGGCCTCCAGTAGCACCCAAATAAAGGACCAGTTGACACTGTTGAAAGCTTTGCAGAAGTCAACTTTTATAGTACAGTTTGGCGTGGAGTTGTGTCTGGTATAGCCTTTTAAGAGTTCTTGGACGATTAAAATGTTATCCCTAATATTTCAGTTGCTCATGAAAGCACTTTGGGTATCACTAATAAGGGAGGGAAGGACTCCTTTCAATGGTGTTGCAATAATCTTGGAGATGAGGTTATATAGGACATTTGAGCAAGCAATTGGCCTGAAGTCACTGAAATTCAATGAGTTAAAACATTTAGGAATCAAGCACAAATTTTTTTTGTTAATTTCCTTGAGAAAACGATCCCTTGTGAAAAATTCCTGGATAGCCTCCTTAACGAAGGGACCAATTACCGTCCATGATTTCTGATAAAAGTATGTGTTTAGCCCATCCGGCCCCAGGGCTTTGCTGCCATCCATTGCAAAGATTGTTTCCTTAATTTCTTTAGCATCAATAGGTCAGATGAGAGAAGCTGCCATGTCAGGGGAGAGCCGTTTGGAAATGATCCCCTAAAGTTCATATGAAGTGACTGGGAACTCATTTGAAGAATCAAGTAGCGTAGAAAAATAATGGACAGCTTCCTACTGAATATCCGTTAGGTCATTAAGCTAACTGCCATCATCTTTTGTAATAAGGCGTATGCTGTTAAGATTTCTCCTAGACGAGATAGTATTGAAGAAAAATTGAGAGCATTTATCACCATCTTTGAGCCAGTGGACCCTTGTATGCTGCTAAAGAAGGGAGGTGTGATTTTGTACCACTTGCATGTAGGTCAATAATTCTTGTTGTTCTCTTTCTCTAATACGTGGATCTTGGGGGGAGGAAACACAATCTTTTTGGCAGTGAATTAGTATCTGTCTGGAGTGTTGGACAACTCTCTCAGTATTAGGAAATTTAGAAGCTTTGAGGGCCTTAAGCTCTCGCTTAATACCATTAAGCTTCTGTACACAACGAAACTGAGTGGTGCCATACACTGACCCTGCAGCGCCAGTGCGACATGCCTCCAAGAAGTTGGGGTCCTTGGCTAAGAAATTGTTAAACCGAAAGGGGAAGGATAGGGGTTGGTGTTGGAACATGTTGGAGATAACAATAGGAGTGTGGTCAGAAAATAAGGGCTCCGAAAAATTTGCATAGCAATCAGGGAATTGCGTCAACCATTCCGCATTTATAAGTGCACGGTTAAGTTTCTTCTGGATAAACCATCAATTACTCTGTTTGTTGGTCAAAGTGTTATGATACCCAGTGTGTTTAAGATCAGTCATACCCAGGAGGTCCTTGTAATTCTTCAGTTGACAATTACCTTGAGCTTCCGAACTATATAATATAGAGTTGAAATCGCCATAAACCAACCAAGGTGAGGAAAGGTTGGTATTCAAAGACAGGAGGTCATTCCACAATAATCTTCGTTGAAAACCAATGTTGCTAGCATATATAACGAACAGAAAAATATTCATATTCTGCTGTAAGAAATGAAGCTGAAGATGTAGGGCTTGATCTGATGAGTGTAGGGTGTCCAACCTTAGAGCCTCTATGTTGTAAAATACAATGACTCTACCTAAAATATAGTGAGAATGGTTTGAAATAAACTTCCATTGAGGACATAGCATCCGCAATTGATCCACTCGTTCAGCTTTAATTTTTATTTCCAAGAGTCCGATAAGCTGAGGCTTTTCCCTCATGACAAAATCCCGCAAAGCTGCTTGCTTTGTTGGGCAGTTCAAGCCTCTTACATTCCATATAATAATGGACATTAGTGGGTAAATTGGTATTTTTTCTTCTTGCTCGATTGGGAGCGTCGTCTCTCCACAGTGTGGAAGTGTTCCGGGGAAATGGCTGATAAGTTGCAAGGTTCCAAGGGGACTATAGGACTTGGGGAGTGGACCAGTGTTTCAAGGTCCGACTGGACAATAGAGTCCTAATTCTCAGTCGGTAAAGGGAAGGGATGACACAGGGGGAGTCGGATTAAATCATCCACAACAGATGTGTGAGGGCTAGTTGGTTCATTACGAAAGTAGGGGGTGCTGTCCTAGGGATTGGCAATGGGAGACATTGTTGGCTCTTTCGGGTTCACATGTAGTAATGTATTACCTTGGTCAGCAATATTTTCGGCCTGCACAGATATGTGGTCTTCAACTGATGTAGTGTCATCCTCCTGGCCAGCAGCCTCCATGTTCATTAATTCATGATAGTAACCTATTTTGAACACCTTCCCTACGGCTTTCCACGATTTCCCTTGAGAAAGGGTTGGGGGTTTCCAATGGTAAGAAATCTCAACACAATCCTCCCTTATTTGTGAGCCCTCTTCTAACCTTATGATAGGTATAACAGTCGGTAATTCCTTAGAAAGTTCAACATTAACACAAATCCTTGCATAACCTATGCGTTTCTTCATGGCAGTGATTTCATCAAAGCAGATCGGCTTACCGATGAAGCTGGCCAGGGAGCTGAGACCTTGCGTTGTCCAGTACTCAAGAGGGATGTTATGGAAATTGATCCATAGAGGGATATTGAGTACTTTAATGGTGTCGAAATTGAGGCTTGGTTGCCACTGTTGTAAAAACATGGGCTGGTTTTGAAAATTCCATGGCCCCTCCTCAAGGACCTTGAGTGTGTCTTGTTTGGTGGAGAAGTTGAACAGAAGGAGGTTGTCCTCTGAAAGGAGAAGATCAACTAGAACCCTTACTTTTCTAGTGGTTCTGCGCCCACCGATGGACTAGGGGAAAAGGAAGACGTTGCTTTAAGAAAAATCCGACTAGTGTGGCTTCCCAGCGTTTAGCACCTTCCTCCAGTATATCCAGTTCAAGACAAATAATGAGTCTCTCATCTATCTCCTTAAGTGGGCTGTAGGATAAGCTAGTGTCAATATGGTCTCCTACGACCTGCTTCTAGCTTCATTTCAGGGGCACAAGGGGAGGCGCAGCATAGGAAGCATGGTGGTAAGGGGGGGAGGGGGGGAGGTGTGGCTAGGCAAGGAAGGAAATTCGGAGCTGACAAGGTGGCTGGTGTAAGCTTGCTAATTGATAATAAATTTACTTGAAACTTTGGAACATGTAGTAACCCATTAAGTACTAAATCCGAAGATAACTTGATAAAGCCTATGGACTTAATCTTTGCTCTACCGCCATCAGATAATTCCACATAATCATAATGGGTGTTTGATTTTTTATGTGTGACTAGAGATTTGGAGATATGGTACTTCGCACCACTATCAATAATCCAATATAAAGTGGAAAGTGAACCATGTTGAGTAGTATTACAAATGGGTATGAGTGTACCTGTGATGTTTGCAAAGTGCTGATCATTACTATTTCCTTTATGAAGTAAGGTCATGATTTGATTGTATTCCTCAGTGGTGAATGCCTTCCCTTCTCTAGTAGGGCTTTTATATGATTCGATGACGTTGATTTAAGTGTTATGGGTACCAGCCTTCTTTCCTTTTGGTTTCACATTCTTTCCATGTAATTTATGACCCACTGGGAATCCATGTAAGTAGAAATAACAATCAACGAGGTGATCATCTCGATCATATTAGCTACACTTAAGTGGATCATCTCAGTCACAATGGCTACACTTAAATGGCTTTTATAGAGTCCAATTTTCTTACAGCTTAGAAGATTGATTTATTTGAGCTACTTATGTCATTTATAGAGAATGAGAGAATTGCATCGCATGGTAGCCTTGATTTGGTTCACATTTAACAGCTACATCTGCTTGTCTATCTTGTTGGAATATAAGAGCATGTGCCTTGCAAGTATCTGGCAGAGGACTCATCATCAGAATTGATCCATGTACAGTTGTATATAACTCATTCAAGCCCACAAGGAATTGCATAACCCTTTCCTTCTCTTCTTGTTCAACAAGGCCTTTCAGACCTCCACATGTGCAGTTTAGAGGCTCATGATATAAAGCTAATTCATCCCAAAGATCCTTCATCTTAGTATAGTAAACAGAGATTGTTGTCTCTGTCGATGTTTAACAATTTCCTGTTGAATCTTAAAGAATCTTGAACCATTTCCTTGTGAAAACCACTCTTTAAGGTCTTCCCAAACTTTTGCTACTATTGCAGCATAAATAACACTTCTTGATAAATTAGGATGAATTGCATTTAGGATCTATGACAACACCATATAATTGCACCATTTCCATATATGGAATTTTAGATCTGTGGATGATGGAGACTTAATGGATCCATCAATCAATCCAGTTTTGATCATTGCACAACGACTCCATTGCCCATAATTGTACCCTTCAAGAGGTTTAGTGACTAGAACAAGTCCAAGATGATCAGAGAAGTGCAAAGCTAGTGGATCTACAATATCAATTGTTATCTCTATGGTTATTCCACTCATGATATTCTGTTTGTTGCAGAAAGTGTTTTGATTTCAGGGTCACCAGGATTGGTGCTCTTCATCATCATCACTCAGTCCGAAATCTCACAACAAAGTGGAGTCTAGGTAGGTATGATAATACGCAGCCTTACCCCTGTAAACTAGAGAGGCTGTTTCCGGTAGACCCACATGCGATTATGACATGAAGAAAAAAGTAGTATAGTTAAAAAAAGTAATGCAGCTTAAAAGAGTAAATGAATAAAACTAAAATAAATAAATCAATCAAATTAATACATAAATTCATAAAAACAAATAAATAATAGTGCTAATGATGCTAATAATAAATATTTAATAATAATGAAATAAGTAAATAAATAAAATAAAATAGAACCAAAGAAGATATGAAACAAGAACTAAAAAGAAAAATAAAAGAACAATAAAAGGTAAGAAGAAGCTTCATTGTTTGGCTGTTCAATAGATGGAGAAGAGATTGTTCTTGTCAAGGATGGTGTCGAGCAAACCATGGTGTTGCACAGAACTGCCAAAATCCAAGACAAAAACACAAAGAAACAACAGTTCTAATACCAATCCCATTTTGTTAACTAATAAGGAGCACAATGATGGCATCAAATGGCACAAAGTCATAGCAAACTAAGGACAAAAAACAATTCTGCTATTATAACATAACCCAACCATCCTACACTTTGCTTATCTCCAATGGCACAAATTGATGGCATTAAAACAAGACCATCAAGAAGCACAATAACACTTCCAAATGAGCAACACAATCACAATCCACAACTCATAATTCTAATACTAGAAGGGCTATGAGGCCACATAACACATCGCAACATGAAATGATAAAAACCGATCAACTCTCATGATCAAAATCACACATAAATAATGCAACTAGCCCGAATCCAAAACCTAGTTGAATAATACTCCCGTAGGCAAAATCAAGCAAAAGACAGAATTGAGAGTAAGAAAGAGTACTTAGTATGGGAATTCTGGAGAAAAAATTGAGCAAAAAAGATGATAAAAGAGGAGAAAAATAATTAGGAATTTCTCTGTATGTTGTATCAGTAAAACATATGAGATTTATACATTTGAGGAAAAGATATTTTACATGAATGGTTCCTGAATACTTGCTAATTACAAAAAGAATTATTCCTATATTATCTCTACGTAGTAAAGTCCATATATCATGCTCGTAACGATTCCTAATACAACCATACATAGATTGCATAAAATATGGAATAATTTTCTTTCCTTTCATAGTACTATTGATGAACAAATTTCTGATCTGTCATCAAAAGAGCTGAATCAATTAGGGAAGTTGTTTTTTTTAATCTTAAGTGTATTCGATTATGTTCATTATTGTTTTAATCACTTAAGTTACTTTATTTTCATCCTTTATTATCAAAAGTTGTTAAGAAAATTCTTTGTTGAGGTTAGCATGAGTCTGTCGTATTATTAGGTGTTGTTCTTGGTCGATAGTGTGATTTTCTGTTGGGCTAATTAGGTGTTGATCATATGTGTTTTGGTGGCTTTCATTAGTGATGGTGGTTTGCGAAAAATTCTAGCAGCCTTTGTGGATTTTGCAACTCTGTTGTTTGTAATGTTTCACAGCAGCGTTCTTGGCGAACAACTTCCCATTTTTTCATTGATGAAACGGCATATTTAGAGGAGTTGCTTTTTATCTCAAGTGCTGTCTTTGTTTATGTTCAATATTATTTCTATCACTTGAGTTAGTTTATTTTCATCCTTTATTATCAAATATTGTTAAGAAAATCCTCTGTTGAGGTTAGTACAAGGCGATCGTGCTATTGGGAGTGATTTACTTTCACGAGGTGTGAGGACGAGGGATAGTGTCAAGGGTAGAGTGAGTTAACTCAGTAAATCCTTATATAAAACTATTGTCGTCAAGTGAAAGTGATTAAACTGGGTGAAAGCCCCATAAATGTAGATAAGTTATGCCGAACTGAGTTACCAAATCTCAGGTGTTGATTTGTTTATTTTACATTTAATTTTTCTATCTTCGTTTGTGCTTAAAAATAACTGCGACTAAACCAAATTTTTTGCAAAATTATGTCCTTCCAGATTTTCTGTTGTTATGACGGAAAGGATGCGATGAGGTCGTTTGGATGATTTCCTGTTCTTATTTCCCATGTCAACACTCTAAAGCAATAGACACTATACTTTTCATTCACTTCCATTGTATTGCAAATTTTTCCAAGGTATATTAAAATAAATTATTATGTGACTGACTTGTGTAAATATGTGTCATAATTTATGTAAGATAATTAAACATGATAAAACATAATCACAAAGATTATGTGAATATAAGATCGTTTCATATGCAGATAAAA
>JAOQMS010075860.1:0-22167 GCA_027563885.1 Erythroxylum longipes | reverse complement strand
AAAATAGCCCGTCGGCACGTGCGCTAGGCACCTTTGGCGGGAAAAAGAGCACGTCAGTAGACGTTTGGTGGGCAAAACAGCCCATCGGGTTAGGCGGTAGGCACCTTCGGTGGGAAAAACAGCCCGTCGGCACAAGTTCGGTGGGCAAAATCACACGTCGGCACGGGTGGTAGGCACTTTCAGTGGGAAAAACAGCACGTCGGCAGAAGTTTGGTGGGTAAAACAGCCCGTCGTTGACACAAGTTCGGTGGGAAAAAAACCATTTGGCACAGTCGCCAGGAACCTTCGGTGGGGAACACAGCCCGTCAGCACGATCGGTAGGCACCTTTGGTCGGCAAAACAGCCCACCAGCATAAGTTCGGTGGGAAAAACAGCCCGTCGGCACGGTCGGTAGGCACCTTCGGTCGGCAAAACAGCCCGTTGGCACAAGTTTGTTAGACAAAACCGCACATCGGCATAGGCGCTAGGCACCTTCAGTGGGAAAAAAAAGCACGTTGGCAGACCTTTAGGGGGCGAAACCACACATCGGCACAAGTTCGTTGGGCATAACCGCCCGTCAGCACAGGCACTAGGCTCCTTCGTTGGGGAAAACAGCCCGTCCACACAAGTTTGGTGGGCAAAACAGCCCGTTAGCATGGACGCTAGTTCGGTGGGAAAAAACTAGTCGGCACAAGTTCGGTAGGAAAAAAATCAGTCGGCACGGTCGCTAGGCACCTTCGGTGGGAAAAACAGCCCTTCTGCACAGTCGGTAGCCACCTTCGGTGGGTAAAACAGCCCATCGGCAAGGGCGCTAGGCACCTTTGGCAGGAAAAACAGCACGTCGGCAGACCTTTGGTGGGCAAAACAGCCCGTCGGTGCACCTTTGGTGGGCAAAACAGCCCGTCGGTGCACCTTCGGTGGGCAAAATAGCCCGTCGGCACGAGCGCTAGGCACCTTTGGCGGGAAAAAGAGCACATCAGCAGACCTTCGATGGGAAAACAGCCCGTCGGCACAATTTCGGTTGGCAAAACCGCACGTCGGCACGGGTGCTGGGAACTTTCAGTGGAAAAAACAGCCCGTCGGTAGAAGTTTGGTGGGCAAAATAGCCCGTCGGGACCGGCGCTAGGCATCTTCGGTGGGAAAAATATCCCATTAGCCCACCTTCGATGGGATAAAAAGGCCGTCGACACAAGTTAGGTGGGAAAAAAACTAGTCGGCGCTGTCGCTAGGCACCTTCGGTGTGAAAAACAGCATATTGGTAGACCTTCGGGGAGTAAAACTACCCGTTGATAAAAGTTCGGAGGAAAAAAACCAGTCAACACAAGTTCGGTGGCCAAAACATCCTGTCAACATAGTCACTAGACACCTTCGGTGGGAAAAACAGCCCGTCGGCACAAGTTCGGTGGGAGAAACAGCCTATCTCCACAAGTTCGGCCGGAAAAAAACTCGTCGACACAAGTTCGGTGGGCAAAATAGCCCGTCGCCACAGTCGCTAGGCACCTTCGGTGGGAGAAACAGCCTATCGGCACGGTCGGTAGGCACCTTCGGTCAGCAAAATCGCACGTAGACACGGACGCTAGGCACCTTCAGTGGGAAAAACAGCACGTCGACAGACCTTCGAGGGGCGAAACTACACATCGGCACAAGTTCGGTGGGCAAAACTGTCCATCAGCATCGACTCTAGGCTCCTTCGGCGGGAAAAACAACCCGTCAGCATAAGTTTGGTGGGCAAAACAGCCCGTCGACACGGGCACTAGGCACCATCAGTGGGAAAAACAGCCCCTCGGCACACCGTTAGCGGGTAAAACAGCCCGTCGGCACCTACGCTAGGCACCTTTGGTGGGCAAAATACCCCGTTGGTAGACCTTCGGTGGGTAGAACAGCTCGTCGGCATAGGAACTAGGCACTTTCAGTGGATAAACAGCCCGTCGATTGAAGTTCGATGGGAAAAAAACTAGTCGGCACAAGTTCGGTGGAAAAAAAACCAGTCGACACGGTCACTGGGCATCTTCAGTAGGAAAAATAGCACGTCGCCAGACCTTCAGGGAGTAAAACCGCCCGTCAGCACGGGCGCTAGCCAGCTTTGGTGGGAAAAACTGCCCAACGACACAAGTTCGTTGGGAAGAACAGCCCGTCGACACAAGTTCGTTGGGAAAAAACCCGTCGGCACAAGTTTGGTGGGCAAAACAGCCAGTTGGCACGGTCGCTAGGCACCTTTGGTGGGAAAAACAACCCATCGGCATGGTCGGTAGGCACCTTCGATGGGAAGACAGCCCGTCGGCACAAGTTCAGTGGGAAAAACAGCCCATTGGCACGGTCGCTAGGAAACAACTCGTCGGCACCATCGATAGGCACCTTCGGTGGGCAAAACAGCCTGTCGGCACAAGTTCGGTGCGAAAAACAGCCCGTCGGCACAAGTTCGGTGGGAAAAACAGCCCGTCGCCACAAGTTTTGTGGGAAAAAACCCATTGGCATAAGTTTTGTGGGCAAAATAGCCCGTCGGCACGGTCATTAGGCACCTTCGGGGAGAAAAACAGCTCGTCGGTCCACCTTTGGTGCGAAAAACAGCCCGTCGGTGCACCTTCGATGGGCAAAATAGTACGTCGACACGGGCGCTCGGCACCTTTGGTGGGAAAAACAACCCGTCGGTAGGCCTTCGGTGGGCCAAACAGCCTGTCGGCACGGTCGCTAGGCACCTTCGGTGGAAAAAACAGCCAGTCGGCATGGGCGCTAGGTACCTTTGGCGGGAAAAACAGCAAGTCGGTAGACCTTCGGTGGGCAAAACAGCCCGTCGGCTCAGGCGCTAGGCACCTTTGGTGGGAAAAATAGCTCGTCGGCACAAGTTCGGTGGGCAAAACAGCACATCAGCAAGGGCGCTAGGCACATTTGGTGGGAAAAACACCACATCGGCAAACCTTCGGGGGGCAAAACAGCCCGTCGGCACGGTCTCTAAGCACCTTCAGTGGGAAAAACAACCCGTCGGTGGACCTTCGGTGGGCAAAACAGCCCGTTGACACGAGCGCTAGGCACCTTTGGCAGGAAAAGCAGCACATCGGTAGATCTTTGGTGGGCAAAACAACCCGTCGGTGCACCTTTGGTGGGAAAAATAGCCCCTCAGCACGGTCACTAGGCACCTTCGGTGGAAAAACAGCCCGTCGGTAGACCTTCGGTGGGCGACATAGCCAGTCGGCACGGGCGCTAGGCACATTTTGTGGGAAAAAGAGCACGTCATCTGCCCTTCGGTGGGCAAAACTGCTCGTCGGCTCAGGCACTAGGCACCTTTGGTGGAAAAAAAGCCTATCGGCATAAGTTCGGTGGGTAAAACCGCACGTTGGCACAGGTGCTAGGCACTTTCAGTGAGAAAAACAGCACGTCGGCAGAAGTTTGGTGGGCAAAATAGCCCATCGGGACGGGGGCTAGGCAACTTCGGTGGGAAAAATAGCCCGTCGGCCTACCTTTGGTGGGCAAAACAGCCTGTCGGCACGGGTGCTAGGCACCTTCGATGGGATAAACAGACCATCGATGCAAGTTCGATGGGAAAAAACCAGTCGGCACAAGTTTGGAGGCAAGAAAACAAGTCGACACGGTCGCTAGGCACCTTCGGTGGGAAAAACAGTACGTCGGTAGACCTTCGGTGGGCAAAACAGCCCGTCGGCACGGGCGCTAGGCACCTTTGGCGGGAAAAAGAGCACTTCGGCAGCCCTTCGGTGGCTAAAACAGCTCGTCGGCTCAGGCACTAGGCACCTTTGGTGGGAAAAACAGCCTGTCGGCAGAAGTTCGGTGGGCAAAACCGCATGTCAGCATGGGTGGTAGGCACTTTCAGTGGGAAAAATAGCACGTCGGCAGAAGTTTGGTGGGCAAAATAGCCCGTCGGGACGGGTGCTAGCCAACTTCAGTGGGAAAAATGGCTCGTCGGCCCACATTCGGTGGGCAAAACAGCCCGTCGGCGCGGGTGCTAGACACCTTCGATGGGATAAACAGGCCGTCGACACAAGTTCTGTGGGAAAAAAACTAGTCGGCACAAGTTTGGAGGGAAGAAAACCAGTCGGCATGGGCACTAGGAACCTTCGGTGGGATAAATAGCCCGTTGACAAAAGTTCGGAGGAAAAAAACCAGTCGGCACAAGTTCGGTGGGCAAAAAAGCCCTTCAGCATGGTCGCTAAACACCTTCCTTGGGAAAAATAGCCCGTCGGCACAAATTTGGTGGGTGAAACAGCCCGTCGCCACAAGTTCTGTAGGAAAAAAACCAGTCGGCAAAAATTCGGTGGGCAAAACAGCTCGTCGGCACGGTCGCTAGGCACCTTCGGTGGGAAAAACAGCCCGTCGACATGGTCGATAGGCACCTTCAGTCGGCAAAATAGCCCGCTGGAGTAAGTTCAGTAGGCAAAACCACACGTTGGCATCGGCGCTAGGCACCTTCAGTGGGAAAAACAGCACGTTGGCAGACCTTTGGTAGGCAAAACAGCTCGTCATCACGGGCGCTAGGCACCTTCAGTGCGAGAAATAGCCCCTCGGCACACCTTCGATGGGAAATACAACCTGTTGTCACGCTTTAAGTGGGCAAAACAGCCCGTCGGTGGATAAATAGCCCGTCGATAGATGTTCGGTGGGTAAAAACCTATCGGCACAAGTTTGGTGGGAAAAAAACCTGTCGGCACGATCGCTAGGCACCTTCGGTGGGCAACACAGCATGTTGTTAGACCTTCGGGGAGTAAAACCACCTGTCGGCACTGGTGCTAGACACCTTTGGTGGGAAAAACAGCCAGTCGCCGAAAGTTCTGTGGGAGTCGGCACAAGTTCGGTGGGAAAAAGAGCACGTTGACAGCCCTTCGGTTGGCAAAACAGCTCGTCGGCTCAGGCACTAAGCACCTTTGGTGGGAAAAAAGCCTGTCGGCATAAGTTTGGTGGGCAAAACTGCACATTGGCACGAGTGCTAGGCACTTTCAGTGAGAAAAACAGCACGTCAGCAGAAGTTTGGTCGGCAAAATAGCCCGTCGGGACGGGCGCTAGGCAACTTCGGTGGGAAAAACAGCCTGTCGGCACGGGTGCTAGGCACCTTCGATGGGATAAACAAGTCGTCGACACAAGTTCGGTGGGAAAAAACCAGTCGGCACAAGTTTGGAGGGAAGAAAACCAGTCGTCACGGGCGCTAGGCACCTTCAGTGGGATAAACAGCCCGTTGATAAAAGTTCTGAGGAAAAAAAACAGTCGGCACAAGTTTGGTTGGCAAAACTGCCCGTCAGCACAGTTGCTAGATAACTTCCTTGGGAAAAATAGCCCGTTCGCACAAGTTCGGTGGGTGAAATAGCCCGTCGCCACAAGTTCAGTAGGAAAAAAACCAGTCCGCATAAGTTTGATGGGCAAAACAGCCCGTTGGCACGGTCACTAGGCACCTTTAGTGGGAAAAACAGCCCGTGGGCATGGTCGATAGGCACCTTCGGTCGGCAAAATTGCCTACCGGCATAAGTTCAGTAGGCAAAACTACACGTTGGCACGGGCGCTAGGCACCTTCAGTGGGAAAAACAACACGTTGACAAATCTTTGGTAGGCAAAACGACCCGTCAGCATGGGCGCTAGGCACCTTCAGTGGAAAAAAACAGCCCCTCGCCACACCTTCGATGGGCAAAATAGCCTGTCGGCACCGACACTGGGCACCTTCGACGAGTAAAACAGCCTATTGTCACTCCTTTGGTGGGCAAAACAGCACGTCGACAGAAGTTCGGTGGGAAAAAAACCAGTCGACACGATCGCTAGGCACCTTTGGTGGGCAAAACAGCACGTCGCCAGACCTTCAGGGAGTAAAGCCACCCGTCGGCACAGGTGCTACATACCTTTGATGGGAAAAATAGCATATCGGCAGACCTTCGGGGGGTGAAACAGCCCATCGGCAAGGGCGCTAGGCACCTTCGTTGAGAAAAACAACCCGTCGGCACAACTTTGGTGATCAAAACAGCCCATCGGCACGAGCGCTAGGCACCTTTGGTGGGAAAATAGCCCATCGCACACCTTCGGTGGCAAAACAGCCCATCGGCACTGACGCTAGGCACCTTCGGTGGGAAAAACAGCCCATCGTCACACCTTTGGTGGGCAAAACTGCCCGTCAGAACGGGCGCTAGGCACCTTCCATGGGATAAACAACCCGTCGACACAATATCGGTGGGAAAAAAACCAGTCGGCACAAGTTTGGTGGGAAAAAAACCAGTCAGCACGGTCGCTAGGCACCTTCGGTGGGAAAAACAGCACGTCGACAGACCTTTGGTGGAAAAAACAGCCCGTCAACACAAGTTTGGTGGGCAAAACAGCCCGTTAGCACGGGCGCTAGGCGCCTTCGGTGGGAAAAGCAGCCCTTCGGCACACCTTTGTTGGGCAAAACAGCCCGTCGGAACTGACGCTAGGCACATTCCGTGGGCGAAACAACCCGTCGGCACACCTTTGGTGGGCAAAACAACCCATCTACACAGGCACTAGGCACTTTCGGTGGCATAAACAGCACGTCGGCATAAGCTTGGTGGGCAAAACATTCCGTTGGGACGAGCGCTAGGCACCTTCGGTGGCAAAAATAGCCCGTCGGCATGGATGCTAGGTGCCTTCAATGGGAAAAACCAGTTTGGCATGGTCGCCTGGCGCCGTCGACCTAAAATTGCTGGGAAAAAAACCAGTCAGCACAAGTTCGGTGGGAAAAATACCATTCGGCACGGTTACTAGGTACCTTTGGTGGGAAAAACAGCACGTCTGTAGACCTTCGGGGAGCAAAACCACCCGTCAGCATGGGCACTAGGCACTAGGCATGTTCGGTGGGATAAACAGCCCATCGACAAAATTTTGAAGGAAAAAAACCAGTCAGCACAAGTTCGATGGGCAAAACAGCCCGTCAGCACGGTCGCTAGACACCTTCAGTTGGAAAAATAGCCCGTCGGCACAAGTTCGGTGGGAAAAACAGCCCAACAGCACAAGTTCGGTGGGAAAAACAGCCCGTCGCCACAAGTTCGGTGGGAAAAACACTCATCGGCACAAGTTCGGTGGGCAAAATAGCTCGTCGGCACGGTCGCTAGGCTCCTTCGGTGGGAAAAGCAACTCGTCAATATGGTCGGTAGGCGCCTTCGGTGGGCAAAACAACTCGTCGGCACAAGTTCGATGGGAAAAAGAGCACGGGCACTGGGTACCTTTGGTGGGAAAACAGCAAGTTGGCACGATCACTAGGCACCTTCAGCGGGAAAAACAACATGTCGGCACGGTCGATAGGCACCGTTGGTGGGCAAAACAGTCCGTCGGCACAAGTTTGCTGGGAAAAATAGCACTAGCGCTAGGCACCTTTGGTGGGAAAAATAGCACGTTGGCACAAGTTCGGTGGGAAAAACAGCCCGTCGGCATAAGTTCGGTGGGAAAAACAGCCTGTTGTCACAAGTTTGGTGGGGAAAAAACCCGTTGGCACAAGTTCAGTGGGCAAAATAGCCCGTCGGCAAAGTCGCTAGGCACCTTGGGGGAGAAAAACAGCTCGTCGGTGCACCTTCGGTGGGAAAACAGCCCGTCTATGCACCTTCAGTGGGCAAAACTGCCCATTGGCACTAGCACTAGGCACCTTTGGCAGGAAAAAGAGCACGTTGGTAGACCTTCAGTAGGCAAAACAGCCCATCGGCTCAGGCGCTAGGCACCTTCGGTGGGAAAAACAGCCCATCAACAAAAGTTCAGTGGGCAAAACCACACGTCAGCAAGGGTGCTAGGCACTTTCAGTGGGAAAAACAGCACGTCGGCAGAGGTTTGGTGTGCAAAACAGCCTGTCGGGACGGGCGCTAGGCGCCTTCGGTGGGAAAAATAGCCTGTCAGCCCACCTTTGGTAGGCAAAACAGCCCGTCAGCATAGGTGCTAGGCACCTTCGATGGCATAAACAGGCCGTCGACATAAGTTCGATTGGAAAAAAACCAGTCGGCACTGTCGCTAGGCACCTTCAGTGTGAAAAACAGCACATCGGTAGACCTTCGGGGAGTAAAACTGTTCGTCGATAAAAGTTCGGAGGAAAAAATCCAGTCGGCACAAGTTTGGTGGGCAAAATAGCCTATCAGCACAGTCACTAGACACCTTCGGTGGGAAAAACAGCCCGTCGACACAAGTTCAGTGGGAGAAACAACCTATCGCCACAAGTTCAGTGGGAAAAAAACTTGTCGGCATAAGTTCGGTGGGCAAAATAGCTCGTCGCCACGGTCGCTAGGCACCTTCGGTGGGAGAAACAGCCCGTCGGCACGGTCAGTAGGCACCTTCGGTCAGCAAAACAGCCTGCCAATACAAGTTTGGTAGGCAAAACCGCACGTTGGCACCGGCGCTAGGCCCCTTCAGTGGGAAAAACAGCACGTCGGTAGACCTTCGAGGGGCAAAAGTACACATCGGCACAAGTTTGGTGGGCAAAACCGCCCATCAGCATCAGCGCTAGGCTCCTTTGGTGGGAAAACAACCCGTCAGCACAAGTTTGGTGGGCAAAACAGCCCATCGGCACAGGCGTTAGGCACCATCAGTGGGAAAAATAGCCCCTCGGCACACCTTCGGAGGGCAAAACAGCCCGTCGGCACTGACGCTAGGCACCTTCGGCTGGCAAAATACCCCGTCAGTAGACCTTCGGGGGGTAAAACAGCTCGTCGGCACAGGAACTAGGCACTTTCGGTGGATAAACATCCCGTCGACAGAAGTTCGGTGGGAAAAAAACCAGTCGACACAAGTTCGGTGGGAAAAAAACCAGATGGCACGGTCACTAGGCACCTTCGGTGGGAAAAACAACACGTTGCCAGACCTTCGGGGAGTAAAATCGCCTGTCAGCACGAGCGCTAGACACCTTTGGTGGGAAAAACAGCCCGACGGCACACGTTCGTTGGGAAAAACAGCCCGTCGACACAAGTTTGGTGGGAAAAAACCCGTCGGCACAAGTTTGGTCGGCAAAATAGCCCGTCGGCACGATTGCTAGGCACCTACGGTGGGAAAAACGGCCCATCGGCATGGTCGGTAGGCACCTTCGGTGGGAAAACAGCCAGTCGGCACAAGTTCAGTGGGAAAAATAGCGTGGGTGCTAGGCACCTTTGGTGGGAAGAACAGCCCATTGGCACGATCGCTAGGCACCTTCGGTGGGAAAAACAGCTCGTCGGCATGATCGATAGGCACCTTCGGTGGGCAAAACGGCCTGTCGGCACAAGTTCGGTGGGAAAAACAGCCCGTCGGCACAAGTTTTTGGGAAAAACAGCCCGTCGCCACAAGTTTTGTGGGAAAAAACCCATTGGCATAAGTTTGGTGGGCAAAACAGCCCGTCGGCACGGTCATTAGGCCCATTGGGGGAGAAAAACAGCTCGTCGATACACCTTGGGTGGGAAAAACAGCCCGTCGGCACGGGCGCTAGACACCTTCGGTGGGAAAAAGAAACCGTCGGTAGACCTTCGGTGGGTAAAACAGCCCGTCGGCACGGTCGCTAGGCACCTTCGGTGGGAAAAACAGCCCGTCGGCATGGGTGCTAGACACCTTTGGCGGGAAAAATAGCACGTTGGCAGACCTTCGGTGGGCAAAACAGCCCGTTGGCTCAGGCGCTAGGCACCTTCGGTGGGAAAAACAGCCCGTCTGCACAAGTTCGGTGGGCCAAACAACACATCGGCACGGGCGCTAGGCACATTTGGTGGGAAAAACACCACGTCGACAGACCTTCGGGGGGCAAAACAGCTTGTTAGCACAGGCGATAGGCAACTTTGGTGGGAAAAATAGCTCGTCGGTGCACCTTCGGTGGGTAAAACAGCCAGTCGGCATGGGTGCTAAGCACCTTCGGGGGGAAAAACAGTCCTTTGGCACAAGTTCGGTGGGCAAAACTGCACGTCAGCACGGGCGCTAAGCACCTTTACTGGGAAAAACAGCACATCGGCAGACCTTCGGGGGTGAAACAGCCCATCGGCAAGGGCGCTACGCACCTTTGGTGAGAAAAACAGCCCGTTGGCAAAGCTTTGGAGATCAAAACAGCCCGTCGGCATGAGCACTAGGCACCTTTGGTGGGAAAAATAGCCCATCGCACACCTTCGGTGGACAAAACAGCCCATCGGCAACAGCACTAGGCACCTTTGGTTGGAAAAACAGCCCATCAGCACAAGTTCAGTGGGCAAAACCACACGTCGGCACGGGTGCTAGGCACCTTCGGTGGGAAAAACAACCTGTCGACAAAGGTTAGGTGGGCCAAACAGCCCATCGGTGGGAGAAACAGCACGTCGGCAGACCTTGAGGGCGTAAAATAGCCCGTCGGCACATGCGCTGGGCACGTTCGATGGGATAAACAACCCGTTGACACAAGTTTGGTGTGAAGAGAACCAGTTGGAACAAGGTTGGTGGGCGAAACTGCACATCGGCAAGGGCGCTGGGCACCTTCGGTGGGAAAAACAACCCGTCGGCACAAGTTTGGTGGGCAAAACAGCACATCGGCACGGGCGCTAGGCACATTTGGTGGGAAAAACACCACGTCGGCAGACCTTCAGGGGGCAAAACAGCCCGTCGACATTGGATCGGTGGGAAAAAAGCCAGTCGGCACAAGTTTGGTGGAAGAAAAACCAGTCGGCATGGTCGCTAAGCACCTTCGGTGGGAAAAACAGCACGTTGGTAGACTTTCGGTGGAAAAAACAGCCCGTCGACACATGTTTGGTGGGCAAAACAGATCGTCAGCACGGATGCTAGGCACCTTCGGTGAGAAAAACAGCTCGTTGACACAACTTCGTTGGGAAAAACAGCCCGTCTGCACTGACGCTAGGCACATTCGGTGGGCAAAACAGCCCGTCGGTACAGGCAATAGGCACTTTTGGTGGGATAAACAGCACGTCGACACAAGTTTGGTGGGCAAAACATCCCGTCGGGACGAGCACTAGGCACCTTCGGTGGGAAAAATAGCCCGTCGTCCCACCTTCAGTGGGCAAAACAGCCGGTCGGCACGGGCGCTAGGCACCTTCGATGGGATAAACATGCCGTCAACACAAGTTCGGAGGAAAAAAACCAGTCAGCAAAAGTTCGGTGGGAAAAACCATTCGGCACGGTTGCTAGCTACCTTTGGTGGGAAAAACAGCACGCCTGCAGACCTTCCGGGAGTAAAACTGCCCATCGGCATGGGCACTAGGCACCTTCGGTGGGATAAACAGCTCGTTGACAAAAGTTCGGAGGAAAAAAAACCAATCTACACAAGTTTGGCAGGCAAAACAGCCCGTCAGCACGGTCGCTAGACACCTTCGGTGGGAAAAACAGCCCGTCGGCACAAGTTCGGTAAGAAAACAGACCGTCGCCACAAATTCAGTGGGAAAGAAACCCATCGGCAAAATTTCAGCGGGCAAAACAACCCGTCAGCACTGTAGCTAGGCACCTTCGATGGGAAAACAGCTCGTCGGCACGGTCGGCTGGCACATTCGAACCGCAAAACAGCCCGTCGGCACAAGTTCGTTAGGCAAAACCGCACATCGACAAGGGCGCTAGGCACCTTCAGTGGGAAAAACAGCAGGTCAGCAGACCTTCGGGGGGTGAAATTGCACATTGGCACAAGTTCTGTGGGCAAAACCGCCCGTCGGCACAGGCGCTATGCTCCTTCGGTGGGAAAAATAGCCCATCGACACAAGTTTGGTGGGCAACACAGCCCGTCAGCACGGGCGCTAGACACCTTCGGTGGGAAAAATAGCCTGTCAGCACACCTTTGGTAGGCAAAACAGCCCGTCGACATGGGCCCTAGGTACTCTCGGTGGATAAACACCCGTCGACAGAAGTTTGGTGGGAAAAAAACTAGTCGACACAAGTTCGGTGGGAAAAAAACCATTCGGCACGGTCGCTAGGCACCTTCAGTGGGAAAAATAGCACGTCGCCAGACCTTCGGGGAGTAAAACTGCCCATCGGAGGGGGGGCGCTAGACTCCTTTGGTGGGAAACACAGCCCAACGACACAAGTTCGGTGGGAAAAACAGCCCGTTGCCACAATTTCGGTGGGAAAAAACCCGTCGGCACAAGTTCAGTGGGCAAAATAGCCCGTCGGCACGGTCGATAGGCACCTTTGGTGGGAAAAATAGCCCGTCGGCACAAGTTCAGTGGGAAAACAACCCGTCGGCACAAGTTCAGTGGAAAAAACAGCCCGTCGTCACAAGTTTGGTGGGGAAAAAACCCATTCGCACAAGTTCGGAGGGCAAAACAGCCCATCGGCTCGGTTGCTAGGCACCTTAGGGGACAAAAACAGCTCGTCAGTGCACCTACGGCGGAAAAACAGCTCGTCGGCATGGTCTCTAGGCACCTTCGGTGAGAAAATAGCCTGTCGGTAGACCTTTGGTGGGCAAAACAGCCCGTCGGCACGAGCCCTAGGCACCTTTGGCAGGAAAAACAGCACGTTGGTAGAACTTTGGTGGGCAAAACAACCCGTCGGTGCACCTTCGGTGGGAAAAACAGCCTGTCGGTACGGTCACTTAGCACCTTTGGTGGGAAAAATAGCCTGTCGGTAGACCTTCGGTGGGCAAAACAACCCGTCGGCACGGGCGCTAGGCACCTTTGGTGGGAAAAAGAGCACGTCGGCATCCCTTCTGTGGCAAAACAACCCGTCGGCTCAGGCGCTAGGCACCTTTGGTGGGAAAAAAGCCTGTGAGGACAAGTTCGGTGGTCAAAACCGCACGTTGGCACGGGTGTTAGGCACTTTCAGTGGGAAAAACAGCACGTTGGCAGAAGTTTGGTGGGCAAAATAGCCCGTCGGGACGGGCGCTAGGCAACTTCAGTGGGAAAAACAACCCATTAGCCCACCTTTGGTGGGCAAAACAGCACGTCAGTACGGGTGCTAGGCAGCTTCGATGGGATAAACATGCGTGCGACACAAGTTCGGTGGGAAAAAAAACCAGTCGGCACAAGTTTGGAGGTAAAAAAACTAGTCAGCAGAGTCACTAGGCACCTTCGGTGGGAAAAACAGCACATTTGTAGACCTTCAGGGAGAAAAACTACCCGTTGACACGGGTGCTTGGCTCCTTCGGTGGGATAAACAGCCCGTTGACAAATATTCGGAGGAAAAAAAACCAGTTGGTACAAGTTCGGTGGGCAAAATAGCCCGTCAACATGGTCGCTAGACACCTTCCGTGGGAAAAATAGCCCGTTGACACAAGTTCGGTGGTTCAAATAGCCCGTTGCCACTAGTTCGGTAGGAAAAAACCCGTCGGCACAAGTTCGGTGGGAAAACCAGCCCGTCGACACGGTCGCTAGGCACCTTCCGTGGGAAAAATAGCCCGTCGGCACGGTCGCTAGGCACCCTCAGTCAGCAAAACAGCTCGCTAGCACAAGTTCGGTAGGCAAAACCGCAGGTTGGCACAAGCGCTAGGCACCTTCAGTAGGGAAAACAGCACGTTGGCAGACCTTCGGGTGGTGAAACTGCACATCGTCACAAGTTCGGTGGGAAAATCGCCCGTTGGCATGGTCGGTAGGCACCTTTGGTGGGCAAAACAGATCGTCGACACAAGTTCAGTGGGAAAAATAGCATGGGCGCTAGGCACCTTTGGTGGGAAAAACAACTCGTCGGCACGATCGGTAGCAGCCCTCGGTGGACAAAACAGCTCGTCGACACGAGTTCGGTGGGAAAAACAGCCCGTCGACACAAGTTCAGTGGGAAAAACAGCCCGTTGCCACAAGTTTTATGGGAAAAAACCCATTGGCACAAGTTCGATGGGCAAAACAGCTCGTCAGCACGGTCGCTAGGCACCTTCTGGGAGAAAAACAGCTTGTCAGTGCACCTTTGGTGGGAAAAACAACCCGTTGGCATGGTCTCTAGGCACCTTCAGTGGGGAAAACAGCACGTCAGTAGAGCTTCGATGGGCAAAACCACACGTTGGCACGTGGCAGGAAAAACAGCACGTCGGCAGACCTTTGGTGGGCAAAACAGCCCGTCAGCACGGGCGCTAGGCACCTTCAGTGGGAAAAACAGCCCCTCGGCACACCTTCGGTGGGTAAAACAGCCCGTTGTCACACTTTCGGTGGGCAAAACAGCCCATCGGCATGGGAACTAGGCACTTTCGGTGGATAAACAACTCATCGACAGAAGTTCGGTGGGAAAAAAACCTGTCGGCCCAAGTTTGGTGGAAAAAAAACCAGTCGCCACCATCGTTAGGCACCTTCAGTGGGCAAAACAGCACGTTGCCAGACCTTCGGGGAGTAAAACCACCCGTCAGCACGAGGGCTAGACACCTTTGGTGGGAAAACAGCCCGGCGGTAAAAGTTCGGTGGGAAAAACAGCCCGACGCCCCAAGTTCAGTGGGAAAAAACCCGTCGGCACAAGTGTGGTGGGCAAAACAGCCCGTCGGCACGGTCGGTAGGCACCTTCGGTTGGAAAAACAGCTCATCGGCATAAGTTCAGTGGGAAAAATAGCACGGGCGCTAGGCATCTTTGGTGGGAAAAACAGCCCGTTGGCACGGTCGCTAGGCACCTTCGGTGGAAAAAACAACTCGTCGGCACAATTGGTAGGCACCTTCGTTGGGCAAAACAGCCCGTCGGCACAAGTTCGCTGGGAAAAACAACCCGCTGCTAGAAGTTTTGTGGGAAAAACCCTTTGGCATAAGTTCGGTGGGCAAAACAGCCCGTCGATACGGTCATTAAGCACTTTCGGGGAGAAAAACAACTCGTCGGTGCACCTTTGGTGGGCAATACCACCCGTCGGCACGGTCTCTAGTCACCTTCGGTGGGAAAAACAGCCTGTCAGCACGGTCGGTAGGCACCTTCGTTCAACAAAACAGCCCGCCAGCACAAGTTTTGGTAAGCAAAACCGCACGTTGGCGCAAGCGCTAGGCACCTTCAGTGGGAATAACAGCACGTCGGTAGACCTTTGGGTGGCAAAACTGCACATCGTCACAAGTTCGGTGGGCAAAATCGCCCGTCGGCATGGTCGGTAGGCACCTTCGGTGGGCAAAACAGCTCGTCGGCACAAGTTCTGTGGGAAAAATAGCACGGGCACTAGGCACCTTGGTGGGAAAAACAACCCATTCGCAAGATCGCTAGGCACCTTCGGTGGGAAAAACAACTCGTCGGCACCATCGGTAGGAACCTTCGGTGGGCAAAACAGCTCGTCGGCACAAGTTCGGTGGGAAAAACAGTCCGTTGCCACAAGTTTAGTGGGAAAAAACACATTGCCACAAGTTCGGTGGGCAAAACAGCTAGTCGGCACGGTCGCTAGGCACCTTCAGGGAGAAAAACAGCTCGTCGGCACACCTTTGGTGGGAAAAAGAGCACGTTGGCAGCCCTTCGGTGGGTAAAACAACCCGTCGGCTAGGGCGCTAGGCACCTTTGGTGGGAAAAACAGCTATCCGCACAAGTTCGGTGGGCAATACTGCACGTTGGCACGGGTGATAGGCACTTTTATTGGGAAAAACAGCACGTCGGTAGAAGTTTGGTGGGCAAAATAGCCCGTCAAGACGGGCGCTAGGTAACTTCGGTGGGAAAAACAGCCTGTCGGCCCACCTTCGATGGGTAAAATAGCCCGTCGGGATGGGTGCTAGGCACCTTCGATGGGATAAACAGGTCGTCGAAACAAGTTCGGTGGGAAAAAAACTAGTCGGCACAAGTTTGGAGGGAAGAAAACCAGTCGACACGGTCGCTAGGCACCTTTAGTGGGAAAAACAGCATGTCGGTAGACCTTCGGTGGGCAAAACAGCCCGTCGGCATAGGCCCTAGGCACCTTTGGTAGGAAAAAGAACACATCGGCAGCCCTTCGTTTGGCAAAACAGCCCATCGGCTCAGGCACTAGGCACCTTTGGTGGGAAAAACAGCCTATCAGCACAAGATCGGTGGGCAAAACCTCACTTCGACAGCCCTTCTGTGGCAAAACAGCCCGTCGGCTCAGGCACTAGGCACCTTTGGTGGGAAAAACAGCCTGTCGACATAAGTTCGGTGGGTAAAACAGCCAATCGGCACGGGTGCTAGGCACCTTCGATGGGATAAACAGGCCGTCGACACAAGTTCAGTGGGAAAAAAAACAGTCGACACAAGTTTGCAGGGAAGAAAACCAGTTGGCACGGGCGCTAGGCACCTTCGGAGGAAAAAAAACCAATCGGCACAAGTTCAGTGGGCAAAACAGCCTGTCAGCACGGTCTCTAGACACCTTCCTTGGAAAAAATAGCCCTTCGACACAAATTCGGTGGGTGAAACAGCACGTCGTCACAAGTTCGGTAGGAAAAAAACCAGTCGGCACAGGTTCAGTTGGCAAAACAGCTCGTCAGTACGGTCGCTAGGCACCTTCGGTGGGAAAAATAGCTCGTCGGTATGGTCAGTAGGCACCTTCGTTCGGCAAAACAACCCGGCGGCATAAGTTCGGTTGGCAAAACTGCACATTGGCATGGGCGCTAGGCACCTTCTGTGGGAAAAATAGCACGTTGGCAGACCTTTGGAGGGCAAAACAGCCCATCGGGACGGGCGCTAGGCACCTTTAGTGGAAAAAATAGCCCCACGGCATGCCTTCGGTGGGCAAAATAGCTCGTCGGCACCGACAATAGGCACGTTCGGCGGGCAAAACAGCCTATTGTCACACTTTTGGTGAGCAAAACAGCCCGTCGGCACGGGCACTAGGCACTTTTGGTGGATAAAGGGCCCGTCGACAGAAGTTCGATGGGAAAAAAAGCATTCGGCACAAGTTTGGTGGGAAAAAAACCAGTCGGCACAATTGCTAGGCACCTTCGGTGGCCAAAACAGCATGTCGCCAGACCTTCGGGGAGTAAAACCACCCGTCTGTGCACCTTTGGTGGTAAAAACAGTCCGTTAGTGCACCTTCGGTGGCCAATACTGCCCATCGGCACGGTCGCTAGGCACCTTCGGTAGGAATAAAAGCCCGTCGGTGGACCTTCGGTGGGCAAAACAGCCCGTCGACACCGCACTAGGCACCTTTGGCGGGAAAAACAACACGTCGGGACTGGCGCTAGGCACCTTCGGTGGGAAAAACAGCATATCGGCAGATCTTCGGGGGGTGAAACAACCCATCGGCAAGGGTGCTAGGCACCTTCGATGAGAAAAACAGCCCGTCTGCACAACTTTGGTGATCAAAACAGACCATCGACATCGGTGCTAGGCACCTTCAGTGGAAAAAACAGCTCGTCGTCACTCCTTCGGTGGGCAAAACTGCCCGTCAGCATGCGCGCTAGGTACCTTTGGTTGGAAAAACAGCCCATCGGCACAAGTTCGGTGGGCAAAACCGTACGTCGGCACGGGTGCTAGGCACCTTCGGTGGGAAAAACAACCCCGTTGGCACAAGTTCGGTGGGCCAAATAGCCTGTCGGCACAGGCACTGGGCACCTTCGATGGGATAAACAGCCCGTTGACACAACTTCGGCGTGAAGAAAACCAGTCGACACAAGTTCGGTGGGCAAAACAGCCCGTCGGCACGATTGCTAGGCACCTTCGGTCGGAGAAACAGCTCGTCGGTACAAGTTTGGTGGCCAAACCGGCCCGTTGGCATGGGCCCGAGGCAACTTCGAAGGGAAACACAGCCCGTCGGGAGGCATGGTCGGTAGGCACCTTTGGTTCGCAAAACAGCCTGTCGGCACAAGTTCGGTAGGCAAAACCGCGCGTTGGCATGGACGCTAGGCACCTTCACTGGGAAAAAAAGCACGTCGGCAAACCTTCGGGTGGCAAAACTGCACATTGTCACAAGTTCAGTGGGCAAAACCGCCCGTCGGCACAGGCGCTAGGCTTCTTCGCTGGGAAAAACAGCCCATCGACACAAGTTTGGTGGGCAAAACAGCCCTTCGACACGGGCGCTAGGCACCTTTAATGGGAAAAACTGCCCCTCGGTGCACCTTCGGTGGGCAAAATGGCCCGTTGGCACGCCTTCAGTGGGCAAAACAGCTCGTCGGCACTGGCATTAGGCACTTTCGGTGGATAAACAGCCGTCGACAGAAGTTCGGTGGGAAAAAAACCAGTCGGCACAAGTTCGGTGGGAAAAAACCAGTCGGCACGGTCACTAGGCACCTTCAGTGGGCAAAACAGCACGTCGCCAGACCTTCAGGGAGTAAAACTGCTCGTCGGCACGGGAGCTAGACACCTTTGGTGGGAAAAACTGCCCGACGACACAAGTTCGGTGGGAAAAACAGGCCGTTGCCACAAGTTCGGTGGGAAAAAACCCGCCGGCACAAGTTCAGTGGGCAAAACAGCCCATCGGCACAAGTTCGGTGGGTTAAACGGCCCGTTGCCACAAGTTCGGTGGGAAAAAAACCTGTCGCCACAAGTTCAGTGGGCAAAACAGATCGTCGGCACGGTCGCTAGGCTTCTTCGCTGGGAAAAACTGCTCATCGACACAATTTTGGTGGGCAAAACAGCCAGTCGACACGGGCGCTAGGCACCTTTGTCTCAAGTTCAGTGGGCAAAACCGCCCGTCGGCACAAGCGCTAGGCTTCTTCGCTGGGAAAAACTGCCCATCGACACAAGTTTGGTGGGCAAAACAGCTCGTCGACACGGGCACTAGGCACCTTTAATGGGAAAAACTATCCCTCAGCGCACCTTCGGTGGGTAAAACAGCCCGTTGGCACGCCTTCAGTGGGCAAAACAGCTCGTCGACGCTGGCATTAGGCACTTTCAGTGGATAAACAGCCGTCGACAGAAGTTCGGTGGGAAAAAAACCAATCGGCACAAGTTCAGTGGGAAAAAACCAGTCGGCACGGTCGCTAGGCACCTTCAGTGGGCAAAACAGCACGTCGCCAGACCTTTAGGGAGTAAAACTGCCCATCGGCACGGGCGCTAGACACCTTTGGTGGGAAAAACAGCTCGACGGTACAAGTTCTGTGGGAAAAACAGGTCGTTGCCACAAGTTCGGTGGGAAAAAACCCGTCGGCACAAGTTCAGTGGGCAAAACAGCCCATCGGTAAGGTTGCTAGGCACCTTTGGTGAGAAAAACGACCCGTCAGCATTGTCGGTAGCCAGCTTCGGTGGGTAAAACAGCTTGTCGACACAAGTTCAGTGGGAAAAATAGCACGGGCCCTAGGCACCATTGGTGAGAAAAACAGCCCGTTGGCACGGTCACTAGGCACCTTCGGTGGAAAAAACAACACGTCGGCACGATCGGTAGGCACCTTCAGTGGGCAAAACAGCCCATTGGCACAAGTTCGATGGGAAAAACAGCCCGTCGGCACAAGTTCGGTGGGAAAAACAGTCCATTGCCACAAGTTTTGTGGGAAAAAACCCATTGCTACAAGTTCAGTGGGCAAAACAGCTCGTCGGCACAGTTGCTAGGCACCTTCGGGGAGAAAAATAGCCCATCGGTAGACTTTCGGGGGGCAAAACAGCCCGTCGACACGGCCGCTAGGCACCTTTGGTAGGAAAAAGAGCACGTCGGCAGTTCTTGGGTGGGCAAAACAGCCTGTCGGCTCAGGTGCTAGGCACCTTTGGTGTGAAAAATAGTCTTTCGGCACAAGTTCGGTGGGCAAAACCGTACGTCGGGAGAAGTTTGATGGGCAAAATAGCCCGTCGGGATGGGCGCTAGGCAGTTTTGGTGGGAAAAACTACCGGTCTGCCCACCTTTGGTGGCAAAATAGCCCGTCGGCACGGGTGCTAGGAACCTTTGATGGGATAAACAGGCCGTTGATACAAGTTTGGTGGGAAAAAAACCAGTCGGCACAAGTTTGGAGGGAGGAAAACAAGTCGGCACGGTCGCTAGGCACCTTCGGTGGGAAAAACATCACGTCGGCAGTCCTTCAGGGAGCAAAACCACCCGACGGTACGGGCGCTAGTCACCTTTGGTGGGATAAACAGCCCGTTGACAAAAGTTTGGAGGAAAAAAACCAGTCGGCACAAGTTCAGTGGGCAAAACAACCCGTCAGCATAGTCGCTAGAGACCTTCCTTGGGAAAAATATCCCGTCAGCACAAGTTCAGTGGGTGAAACGGCCCGTCGCCACAAGTTCGGTGGGAAAAAAACCTATCGGCACAAGTTCAGTGGGCAAAACAACTCATCGGCACGGTCGCTAGGCACCTTTGGTGTTAAAAACAACCCTTCGGCACGATCGGTAGGCACCTTCGACCGGCAAAACAACCCACCAGCACAAGTTTGGTAGGCAAAACCGCACGTTGGCACGGGCGCTAGGCACCTTCAGTGGGAAAAACAGCACGTTGGCAGAACTTAGGTGGGCAAAATAGCCCGTCAGCATGGGCGCTAGGCACCTTGAGTGGGAAAAACAACCCCTCAAAACACCTTCGGTAGGCAAAACAACACGTCGACACCAACGCTAGGCACCTTCGGTGGGCAAAACAGCTCGTTGGCAAAAGTTCAGTGGGAAAAATAGCACGGGCGCTAGGCACCTTTGGTGGGAAAAACAGCCCGTTGGCACGGTCTCTAGGCACCTTCAGTGGGAGAAACATCTCGTCGGCACGATCAGTAGGCACCTTCGGTGGCAAAACAGCTCGTCGGCACAAGTTCGGTGGAAAAAACGGCCCGTCGGTACAAGTTCTGTGAGAAAAATAGCCGGTTGCCACAAGTTTTATGGTTTTCCATTGGCACAAGTTTGGTGGGCAACACAGCCCGTCGGTACTGTCATTAGGCACCTTCGTGAAGAAAAATAGCTCGTTGGTGCATCTTCGATAGGAAAAATAGCCCGTCGGTGCACCTTCGGTAGGCAATACCGCCCCTCTGCACGGTTGCTAGGCACCTTCGGTGGGAAAAATAACCTTTCGGTGGACCTTCGGCTGGAAAAATAGCTCGTCGGTGCACCTTCAATGGGAAAAACAGCCCGTCAGTGCACCTTTGGTGGGAAAAACAGCTCGTTGGCACGGTCACTAGGCAACTTCGGTGGGAAAAGCAGCCCGTCGGTAGACCATTGGAGGGTAAAACAGCTTGTTGGCACGACCCTAGGCACCTTTGGCGTGAAAAACAGCACGTCCGTAGACCTTCGGTGGGCAAAACAGCTCATCGGCACAAGTTCAGTGGGAAAAATAGCACGGGCGCTAGGCACCTTTGGTTGAAAAAACAGCCGTTGACACGGTCGCTAGGCACCCTCGGTGGGAAAAACAACTCGTCAGCACAAGTTTGGTCGGAAAAATAGCCCATCGGCACAAGTTCTGTGGGAAAAACAGCCCGTTGCCACAAGTTTTGTGAGAAAAAACCCATTGGCACAAGTTCGGTGGGAAAAACAGCCCGTCGGTAGACCCTCGGTGGGCAAAACAGCCCGTCGGGACGAGCGCTAGGCACCTTTGGCAGGAAAAACAGCACGTCGGTAGACCTTTGGTGGGCAAAACAAATTGTTGGTGCAACTTCGGTGGGCAAAACATCCCGTCGCCAAGGTCACTAGGCACCTTCGGTGGTTAAAACAGCATGTCGGTAGACCTTCGTTGGGCAAAACAGCCCTTCGGCACGGGCGCTAGGCACCTTTGGCAGGAAAAAGAGCACGTCGGCAGCCCTTCGGTGGGCAAAACAGCTCGTCGGCTCAGGCACTAGGCACCTTTGATGGGAAAAATAGCCCGTTGGAACAAATTCGGTGGGCAAAACCGCACGTTGGCACGGGTGCTAGGCACTTTCAGTGGGAAAAACAACACATCGGGAGAAGTTTGGTGGGTGAACTAGCCAGTCGGGACCGGCGCTAGGCAACTTCGGTGCGAAAAACAGCCCGTCGAGCCATCTTTAGTGGGCAAAACAGCCTGTCAACACGGGTGCTAGGCACCTTCGATGGGATAAACAGGCCGTCGACATAAGTTCGATGGGAAAAAAACCAGTCGGTAGAAGTTTGGAGGGGAAAATAGCACAATAGCACAAGTTCGGTGGGTGAAACAACCCGTCGCCACAAGTTCGGTGGGAAAAATAGCACGTCGGTAGACCTTCGGGGAGCAAAATCGCCCGTCGGTACGGGCGCTAGGCACCTTCGATGGGATAAACAGCCCGTTGACAAAAGTTCGTAGGAAAAAAAATAGTCGGCACAAGTTCGGTGGGCAAAATAGCCCGATAGCACGGTCACTAGACACCTTCCTTGGGAAAAATAGCTCGTCGGCACAAGTTCGGTGGGTGAAACAACCCATCGCTACTAGTTCGATAGGAAAAAAACCCGTCGGCACAAGTTCGGTGGGCAAAACAGCCCGTCAGCACTGTCGCTAGTCACCTTCGATGGAAAAAACAGCCCGTCGGCACCGTTGGTAGGCACCTTCGTTCACCAAAACAGCCCGCCAGCACAAGTTTGGTAAGCAAAACTGCACGTTGGCACAGGCGCTAGGCACCTTCAGTGGGAATA
>JAOQMS010075778.1:0-22185 GCA_027563885.1 Erythroxylum longipes | reverse complement strand
CATCTCTCTCTACATTATGATTTTGAGTTTGGTGTTAAGATATGTTGTTCTCCATGCTTAAGTATGCATGAAACATGGTTTAGATGAATGAAAAGAGTCATGGAGAGGTCTCTTTAAGCCAAAACCGAAATTGTATCTCTTTAGTGAAAGTTGTTGAAATTGTGAATATCTTTTGAAATTGATGGTTTAAATGAACTCTATGACGTTAATTGTAAATGTATAATGTGAATTGATGATAAAAAAAATAAGGAAGAAGTACATAAGAAGGAGGTTTTCAAGTTTATGCCTTTAGGTGTTTGATAAAATGCCTAAGTGAACTTAGCTTAGGATTTAAGGATTTTGATGGTTTATATTGGAAAGAAACTTTAATGTTTACTTAGAGTAAACTTGAATTATTGCTTAGATTTATGAGTAGTGGCCTAATGTGCTTGCATTAAAATGTGTTCAATTATGCTTTGAAAGGTATAAGTATTCCTTCAAAGGTATTAAATGCCTTGGAAAATGCAAACGAAAACTTATATGGATTATAAAAAAAATAATCGTGTGAGAAGCTTCATGGCTGAATCCTATAGCTTAAAATTTGTGATATTGTATTTTATACACTTATGGGATGGTGTTTGAGTAGTAAATACATTGCATTCGTATTGAGAATTTTTAAAGTCAAAGGAGTCTAAACCTTCTTTCTTGGTGAGTTGGGGAAAACATGACTCTCAAATAGGATGAGGACAAACCAAGATATGCATAATGACTTGTATATGAATTTTGAACCTAGGCAATGAATAGTAGAATTGATTTTTAAATAAATGCTAGTATACTTATGTATTTAATAATGACCATATTTTGAATAACTCTTTGTATTTGGACTGAAACCGATGTTTTGATTTCATATTTTGGGGAATGATATTGTTTTCAACAATTGAATTACAAAGGAAAACGTTTGATTTTCTTAGTAGAATTTTGAATAACTTTTCACTTAGAGTGCAAAAGATAACTTTCAATGCATGAAAAACTTTTTGAAACTCACATATGCATAACTGAGTTATATATACTGCATGTATGTATTATCTTTTAGCTTAGAGCCTTGGCATAGTTCCATTTTATTGGTTGGACCAACAAATAAAGACATGGTGCCTTACTTGATTCTATTATTCAATATTTGTATATGATTTTTGCTGATTGGTGAGGAAACGATTGGCCAATCGTTTGCTGGGCACAACAGATTAAGTGGAGACCGTATCCTTAACGCTGGTACATAAAAGTCAAGTCTTTGTAATGACACCATATTACAGGACTCTCTGGTGATTGCAAACCTAGAGGTCTGGTCACCGGCAAGGTCATCTCCTGGGGTTATGACGCTCTTATCAACTGTAGTCTAGACTCACGACAGATGAAAGTCAAGCCAACACCAGGATTCAGTAGGTGTGCACACTAGTTTGGCTAACTAGTGGTGGCACACATAATTGTTTTGACTTATTTTGAGATTTGGTTTCCTGACAAGATTTGAATTTTACATGTGTTGCTTTTCTGCTTATGTGTATTGGAGCTGGAACTTATCTTCACTGAATGAGTGATTAGTAGGCTGGGCCTATGTGGTTCCTAACCAGTATGGAATGAGTTACAGACTAAGTCTATGCATTTCTATGTCATGCATATTCACTTAATAGGTGGATAAGTGTAGGTTAGATGTGTAAAACCGTCCTCAAGTTATTTAAACCGTTTTGGTGTGGACTGAGTTCTATTTATGATATAAGTTTCCTTCTGCTCACTGAGTACATAATGTACTCACCCCCTTCGCTTCCCAAGCATGGAGGTTAATTTAGTGGGTTTGAAGTTCTGAGTGGATTGTGCGATCTTTTGACATTTTTAGGATATTACCACACGTGGGTAGTCTCTATTTTGTACTTTGTTGTATAGTGGCTCATGATTATGTTGATATGCTTTAAAATTTTGTAAATTAACTTTTGATTATCTTGTGGTTTTTAAATAACTTTATGTATAAACAATTTGTATTATCGTTGAGATTGATATTTCGTTAGCCTTGCATAGTTAGGTTAAGGGTATCGTGAGTATCTTTATCCTGGGTATGCGGCGGTTGTCATGTGCCAGATGCGGTTCCGGGGCGTGACAATTAAATAAACATGAAGATCAACATATTTTAACACCAAACTCAAAATCATAATGTACAGAGAGATGAGACAAAATTTACCTAAACTTTCCTTTTGTGATATCTTCCAATCCTTGGAGAATTTCTCAAATCGAATGAGAAATTTGAGTTCTTTGACCCCAAATTATCTTAGAACACCTTGGTTTGGGTTAGAGAATCAAAAGGATGGTGGAATTTGGTGATAGCCTAATGTTTCCTCTCTTCCTCGTCTTTTTAATTAAAACTAAGTGTTCCTAATGTTTAATGGGGGTGCACGGCCATAACAAGGAAAAGGGTCTAGAATTTGACTTTTCTTTACCAAATATAGTGAATTTATCCTTTTGGCCTTAGCTTATGTGAAATTACCATTATACCCTCCAAACTTTCCTAAATTTGCAATTAAGCCAAAAATTTAAGAATGACCAAAACTTTTGTTTTGATTTTGGTCCTCATACTTTTTCAAATTATAACAAAGCCTGTTAACTTTATAAAATTACATTTTGTTCCTCCAAGAATTGAAAATTACATCTAAGTCCCTTATATACATCAACTTTTTAAATTAAGCTTTCTAAGTGTCCAATAAGTCTATTAATCATGTTTAATCACCTCTAAAAACACTTTAACTCGGCCGCCATGGCCATTTCCATTCAATGAAAATGATTTTTATACACTTAGAAGCTCATATGTCAGAAATCTCCAAGGTTTCACATACCGATGAACTCTAAGTTCATGTAAGGGCATATAACATTGTATATCAAATACATTTTTGAACTCACATACAACCATGTATATGTTAATATACAGTAGTATCTCTAAGTAGAGACCAATATAAAAGGGGCTCAAAGAGTCCGGTATTACAAATCTTCCCCCCTTAAAAGAGTTTCGTCCTCGAAACTCCTAAGTTAAGGATTCAAATAAATATGGGTACTGATGGCAAATACCATCTTCAGGTTCCTATGTCATTTCCTTGACCCTTTCGCATTTCCAAATAATTTTGTCTGTGTAAAATTCCTTGCTATGTAACCTCTTTAACTGCTAGTCCAGAATTTAGATTGGTTTCACCTCAAAAGTTAGGTCTTCTCTTAGCTCCACTAGAGGTGTCTCCAAAATATGAGATGGGTCTGATACATATTTCTTAAGCGTCGATACATGGAACACATTATGGATCCTATCCAAGTCCGGTGGCAATTCCAACTGATATGCCAAAATCACAACACGCTCCAGGATACGAAAAGGTCCAATATATCGAGGGTTTAGCCTCCCTCAGTGCTGAAATCGGATTATACCTTACTAGGGTAATATCTAAAGGAAAACTATATCACCAACTGCAAACTCTAATGGTCGTTGCCTCTTATCCGCATAACTCTTTTGACGATCTTGGGTGGCTTTCCTTTTCTCCCAGATGACCATTACTTTTTGAGTGTAATTTCTATCAATTCAGCTCCTTCAACTTTAGCTGTACCAACTTCATCCTAACATAATGGTGTCTTGCACTTTCTCCTATAAAGTGCATCATATGGTGGCATATTGATACTTGTCTGATAACTATTGTTATAAGCAAATTCTATCAAAGGCAAGTGTTGGTCCCAGCTCCCTTGGAATTCCATTACATATGCCCTCAGTATGTCCTCCAGTGTTTGAATAGTCCTCTCTGACTTACCATCAGTCTGGGGTTTAAAAACTAGTACTAAACTTCAATTTAGTCCCCAAAGATTCCTAGAATTTTGGCCAAAATCGAGAGGTGAATCTCAGATCCCTATCCAATATTATAGAAACTAGCATTATGTTTAGCTTCATAATCTTATCAATATACAACTTTGCCAACCTCTCCAATGAGTAGGTTATGTGGATAGGCAGTAAATGAGCAGATTTCATCAATCTATCCACTATAACCCAAATAGCATTGTGACCCTTTGATGTACGAGGTAATCCAATTACAAAATCCATTGTCATATGCTCCCACTTCCATTCTGGAATAGGCAAAGACTGTAACATACCTACTGGCTTCTGATACTAGCCCTTTATTTGTTGAAAGGGAAGGCATCTCACCACAATTTCCACTATTTCTCTCTTTATCCCTGACCACCAATAGCTCTCTCTCTAAGAGTTCGATACATCTTGGTGCTACTAGGATGCATAGCATATGCCAAACTATAAGCTTCTTCCAAAATAGCTCGCCTGATATCTTGGTCATCTGGTACACAGACTCTGTTTCTGAAGACTAACAACCCGTCTTCTCTCAGTTGAAACCCCTCATCCTCTTTGGATGGTAATTTCTCTCAAATGACCCTTAACTTAGAGTTGTCGACCTGTGATCTCCTGATCTCATCAAATAGTGTTAGCCGAACTTTAAACCATGCTAGCAGTGTTTTGTGATCCTCAACTCCTAAGAGTCCAACCCCAAGGCTCTGTATACTCATCAAATGAGCCATATAAGGATTTTGTCTGACAGTCTCTACCAAACAGGACTTCTGACTTAATGCATCAGCTACCACATTTGCTTTTCCCGGGTGATAGTCAATCACTAAATCATAATCCTTAATCAATTCCAACCATCTCCCTCGTCTAAGGTTTATCTCTTTTGATGTCATTAGGTACTTCATACTCTTGTGGTCGGTGTATATACAACAAGTCTCCCCATAAAGGTAGTGTCCCCAAATCTTAAGTGGAAAAACTTGGCTCTAATACCTTTTTTAATAGCTCGAACCACTAGCTAACAGATATTGTCTGCTTTAGGCTTCAGGCCAGCCCAAAACCTCATGGTTTTGCCCTTCCCAATCCAGCCAGGAAAATGTGTCTATGGGGAGAGGTATCCATATCCTTATAATGCACGCTTCGTTCTCCTCTCCAACCGATGTGGGATTCTCACAATCTACCCCCCTTTGGTCCCAGTATCCTCGCTAGCCACCCCCTTTGTGCCCAATGTCCTAGATGGGACAACAGGTCCAGAACCGATTTTGATACCATTTGTAACAGCCCAGACCACCTGGCTATAGGTATTGTCTGCTATGGGCTTTGGAGTTCTTGACCTGTTGTGCTAGCAAGGATGCTGGGCCTAAAAAAGGGTGGCCAACGAAGTTGTTGAGCCTAAAGCAGGGTGGACAACGAGGACATTAGGCCCAAATGGTGGTGGATTATGGGAATCCCACATCAGATGGATAGGGGAACGAAGTATACCTTATAAGGGTATGGATGCCTCTCCCTCATTAATGCATTTTCCTAGCTAGGATAGGAAAAGCAAAACTGTGAGGGTTTGGGCTGGGCCCAAAGCCCAAAGTGGACAATATCTATAGGCGGGTGTTCTGGGCTGTTACACATGCAGGTGCCTTAAATTGGGTTTCCTACTAGTCCACAGTTCAAAAGGTGTGTTTGGAACTGCCTTACTGGGAACCCTATTTAACAAATACATGGCAGTTTTTATGTCATACATCCATAATAATAAAGGTAAAGATGCATTACTTAACATACTTGTAACTATGCCATTAAGGTTCAATTATGCCTTTCTGATATAGCATTTTGTTATGGTGTACCTGACATTATGTATTGAGTATATGTGCCATGCTTTTCTAGGAATTTAGCAAATGGACTAGGGTGTTGTCCATTTTTGTCATATCTTTCGTAATATTCAACACCTCTACCAGACCTAACGATTTTCACTTTTCTATTTAGTTGCCTTTCAACTTCATTTATATAAATTTCTAAGGCATTCACTGCTTTAGATTTCTCATGTAGTAAATAGACATATACTTAGCCTGAATAATCATCAATAAAGTTAATAAAGTATTTTTCTTTACCAAAAGAATTAATATCAAAAGGTCCACATATATCAGTGTGTACAATTTCAAGAAGCAAAGTGCTTCTCGTGGAACCTTTCTTTGTGTTTTTTATTTACTTTCCCTTAATATAATCCATACAAATGATAAGATTAGTAAAATCCAAATATGGAAGAATTATATTATTTACTAGTCTACTAAGTCTTTATTTGGAAATATGACCTAAACGCTTATGCCACAAGTAAGAAGAACATTCATTTACGAAACTACATTTAGTTCTAACTTTATGATGCATGGTCATAAGAGTTTCATCATAAAAATTATTAAGATTCAATTTATATAAACCATCACAAAGTATACCAGGTCCAATCATACTAGTATGCTCAAACAAACTGAAACATTTATTACTAAATTTAAAAGGGTATCCATTAACATCAAGTTTATATAAAGAAATCAAATTCTCAAAAATACTAGGCACATAAAGAGTTTCAAATAAATCTAAATGATGTCCATTATTCAAGATTAAATGGTAAGTCCTAACTGCTTCCACTGGAACCTTTACTCTATTCCCCGTGAAGAAAAAATTCTCATTTGGGTTTGTGGTTTGGATCATAAGGAATCCCGGCATAGTATTAAAAACATGATTTGTACTTCTAGAATCAATCCACCAAGTATTACGTGTAACTTTAGTTAAATTTGATTCGAAACATACATAAGCCTTAAGCTTACCTTTCTTTTCGAACCAAGCCTTACGCCATGGACAGTCCTTTTGGAAATGTCCAGATTTTCCACAGAAATGACATTTGTTATTGTTTGCCTTCTTCTGGATCTTAACGGAGGACTCATTGTTCTTCAATGGTCCTTTCCCCTTTCTATATTTATTATGTACTTTCTTACTAGGTCCTTGATATTTCATAAAGTGGATGGAATGATTTCCTTAATTTTTAAGTCTTGTTTCTTCCTGAACCAACATACTGTGCAATTCATGCACATTCCATTTGTCTTTCATGGTGTTATAGCTCATTTGGAACGGAGCATACTCAGATGGTAAAGAGTTCAAAATAAACTGTACAATGAAATTCTCATCCACTTCCATTCCTAAAAACTAAAGTCTTGTTGCAATATTTGTCATTTCAATGGCATGTTTATGCATAGTACAAGAACCATCAAATTTCATAGTGGTCAAAGTACCCATTAGTGTCCCAGCAAGAGATTTATCAGTTGTTTGGGAGCGCTCTTCCACAAAACTCATAAATTCTTTAGCACTTTTAGTTTTGGGAAGAGCTAACTTAATGTTGTTTTCTATGCTCATTCGCATAAACATTAAGCTCAGTCTGTTTGATTTTACCCAGGCTTTATAATGAGCCTTTTCTTCATCACTTCTAATATTACTAATAGCAACAGGCTTCTCAACTTTAAGTGCCAAATCAAGATCCAATACAGCAAGGTGAAATTGGACTTGTTCACTCCAGTTAGAAAAATTCAGCCTATTAAATATTGGTACAGACAAAGTTTGTAAATGTAAAGACATAAGGGCAAAAACTGCAACAAATACACGCCTAACATTAATGCTTTGAGTCATAAACTAACATATTATATAGATTTAGATGAAAGATTATGTTAACAATTAATGTACATTAACGTTCTCCTTTGGGTGATACATCAATGCACACAATAATCATAATGATGCCAATAATATTTAACATTATTAGGTAATGATGTAAACACTACTTAGAAATATTTATTTATTTTAGATAAATAAGTAAAACTAATAGTGTATTTACATTGCCAAACAATCATATTCATTCATTAAAAGAACAACCAATTAACCTTTACGTAATAAATTTCTTATAATAATTAATTTCAATATACTCATGGACAAACATCATTTATAACATCAATTTTAAAAGTGAGTGATTGTAAAATTCTAGTCGATTTAGAACTAAATTAGCTTAAAGATTTGATCACTTTAGTGATTAATAAATCTAACATAATATTGTTCCAAATTTGATAAATCCATAAAACATTAATTAGTTAATTATTCCTGGATAGAAACAAGTTAACATTCATATATTTCATCCTCATTCACGTTAACATGTTTTTTTTTCTGTTTATCCATGGATAATTATAGTGTTCACGTGTATTCATCTTTAATTGTTTGATATAATGTTTCATCCACACTAACATAAATGTATGCACTTCATCTTTTATTGTTTAATAATATTAACACCATTCACTCGCGTACACTAACATAAATACATGCACTTCATCTTTTATTGTCTGATAATATAAACACCATTTTACGTACATAACATAAATGCATGCAGTTCATCTTTTATTGTTTAATAATATAAACGCTATTCATATAAACTAACATAAATGCATGCACTATTCATCTGTTATTGTTTAATATTATTAACACATGCATACACTCTACACGTTCACATTCATACATCTGTTATTAAAACAATCAACGAAATTTCATGCATCTTTTATTAGCCTAGTATATATATACAAGTTTTATCCAAATAGAAAAGTAAGAAAATGTTTCAAAACTGAAAACGTAACAGAGAATCACAAAGTTCATAACTAGATGCTCTGATACCACATGTTAAATAGTTTCTATTCATTATATGATTATACAGGATCTTAAACATATATAATTCTCATACATAAATTATCATACCTTGATCCATAAATATCAATTGATGTTGATTCTCTTCCGTGTTTCTATTCTTTCTCCTCCCATTATGACTTCTAGTCTTTCTCCTTATTTGATGGTTATCAGCAAAAACAACTTAATAGGTAAGAATAAAACCAAAAAAGGTGACGTTTATAAGTGGTTTTTTTATAGAAAACCACCATCCATCATGTCGGCATTAAGTTTTATAAACATTTATTACATGAGACATTAATAATTTAACAAGAAATTCTAAGTTTTCTTTTGATGTTTTACATAATCGTCGCTAAATAAATCTATTTTGATACGAATTTCTCGAATCGATGTAAAATGATTAACATTTAGCGATGTTTTCATTAATTCGTTGCCAATTCTAAAGCCTTTTATGACGATTCACCTTAATCATCGATAAAAGTTCTACTTTTGGTGCATCGCCAAAAGTTAATATCAAAGATTTTATATCTTATGTATTTCTTAGGAAAATTTTAGTGATTTTTTTGTGTTATAGTATTATTAAAATTAATAATGTTTAAAGGATAATTTTTTAATGGTAAGTGTGCTTAATAATCCTAAAGTTAATTTTAATTGACATTTATTTGATTTTTCTTTTTTTATTTGCTTATCTATAAATTTGTTTAAATAGCTAATGCATTCAAACTCTATAAATTTGTTTAAATATATGGATTTATACACAAATGATTCTTTATTGATGCCTATTTTACATAGTACTACACCTCGATCCGTTCACACAAATATTTCCTGAAAATAGAATAGAGCATCTAAAAATTGTAAAATGTTTTCAAAGTTTTAAACATATTGTTGAAAAACTCATGCATGGCAGGTAGTTAATTTTTTAAAAGTAAATATTTTTTGTGTTAGCTCAATGTTTATATTTAACAATTTTGTTGATAACTTTATAATATTTGAAATTTTAAATTGGATTTATTTCCTTATATAGGCAATGATATATTTCTTAAAAAGAAATAAATTCATAGCCTAATTGTTTCCTTTCTTGCAGGAACCTTCTTTATGAACTTACCTAATTAAAAATGGTTTAATGACATCTGTAAAGATCTTACTAATTCTAATAATTAGATTTGGAAGCCTTGATAGAACGTTCATCTTAAGGTTTGAATATCGAAGATTTTAGCAGAGATTATATCGAAAATTAAGCAATGGCTAGTTGAAGAAAATATCTACTTAAGGAAGAACCACTGTATTTGTGAAAGACAAAGACTTGCAAAATCCCTTAGCAATATCAATATTCTTGAAAATTATCAAACTCCTTATACCTTCGAAAGTGAAATCACTCTATTGAGAGAGATTGTTAAATGCTTTATACGTTTCTTATTGTGAGTTTGTAGAGGTTTGTTAGAAATTATGAGTGTGGAAGGTTCAAAAACCTTGAAAAATATGTAATTGTGAGCTTGGAGAGGCCCGTAAAAATTTGCTATTTGGTTTTTATAATGAAATACTCAAGTTGAATACTTAGGGGCTAGACATAGGCTTCTTTATAAGCCGAGCCAGTATAAATCGACTGTGTCACTCACTCTCTCTTAACTTTTAAATTTCCACATTATAGTGTTTGTGTTTTCAACCTTGCAAGAGGCTCCATTAGTTTTATAATAGGATCCTTTTATTTTTATATCGCAAGAGGCTCCTTTCTTTTTGAGTGTTATTGATTAACAAGCTCCTTTCTTTTTAAGTGCTAGTAGGCTCCTATAAATTAATAGGCGTTTTTTTATTTTAAGAGCTAGAAGGTTCCTTTCAATTAACAGGATCTTTTTATTTTGAAAACATATTTTTTTGAAGTGATAGGACCCTTCTATTTATAGACTTATTCTGATTAGGGTGATATTATCATTTTTAAGTACATTGTAAATTTTTTTCACTCAATTCACCCCCCTCTTGCGTGTGTTTGCTTTATCATTTGTCATCAGAGCGAGGTTTCACATTTATTGTCTTTTATAGCATATGATAAATCATGGAAAACAATTTGAGAAGCCTCCAAGGTCAATTCATCTCAAAGCGTCCATATTTCAATGGAAACAACTATTCCTATTAGAAAGAGAGAATGACTATTTATCTTCAATTTATAGATATCGAAATTTGGCAAGCTATCGAGTTGGAGTCACATCTCCTGCTACTTATGACGTAGAAGAGTGGGATGATGTTGATAGAAGAAATGCATAGCTAAATGCCAAAGTAGAACATTATTTGATCTATGCACTATCTTTGAAAGAGTACGAAAAGATATCTTACTGTTCTACAATAAGAAAATTTGGGACAAACTACAAGTCATCTTTGAAGGAGCAAACGAGATAAAGCAACATAGAATAACTCTTTTAGTGCATTAATATGAAACTATTTGCATGAAACAGGGAGAAATAATAGAAGAATTCTTTGGACATTTTAACAATGTCATCACTGCCTTGAGAAACTTGGGTAAAAAATATCCCAATGATGAGCTTGTGACAAAGGTTCTAAGATCACTACCAAAGAAATGGAACCTAAGGTGACAGATCTAAAGACTGTAAAGGATCTTGACACTATCTCAATTGATTGGTTAAGAGGAAACTTAATAATCCATGAAGCTAAACTTAGGCGGGATAAAGGATCCTTATACAAAATAGGAATGACACTAAAGCAAATGATGAATAAAATGAAGATGAAAGCGACACTAAATTACAAATAGATGGAGATGAAACATTTAATTTCATGGTCATAAAATATGTTTGCTTCTATAAAAAGAAGCTCGTGAAGAAAAGAGAAAGAAACAAGAAAATAGGAAACAACAGATTGCTATCAAAAGGTAGTAATGGTAATAACAGTACACAAAATAATCAAATCATATGTTATCACTGCAAGAAACCTAGATACACAAAACTAGAATTCCCTCTTCTTCAAAAGGACAAATTATAAAATAGAAAACCCAAAAGGCAAGTATGGATGTAGCTTGGTCAGATGACGACTTTGAAAACTTTGAAGAAGAATAACCTAAAGAAGTCAGCAACGTTTGCCTTATAGCCGAATCAGGAGATAATGAGGTATATTATTTTGACTTCTATATTGAAATTGATGAATTAAGAGATGTATATCTTGAACTATATGATCAGTATAAAATATTAACAGTGCAGTACTTTAGAAAGGTTGACAAGTCCAAAAACAATTATGCAGTATTGACGAATAAGATTAAATCACTAGAATCTAAGAATAAGAATTTGTTGTCTAGAATTATGTCTCTTGGAAATGACAACAAGCAAAAATTCTCTGAAAAGGAATTATTGGAGCAAAAGGTAAGACAGTTAGAGAATGCATTGGTTGAAAATGACTCTATTAAGGTAAAATAGTTAGAAGAAAAATTTGCTTCTCTAGAAAAAGATCTTGCCTATTTTGTTGATGGAAAGAACAATCTTGATGCATTACTTGGGAATGGTAAAGGTGTTTTTATAAGGCTGGAATAAGATATAATGAAAACAATAATATTAGGCCATATAATAATTTCTTTGTTAAATTCAGCAGGAGCCATAGTCAAAACAACAGTAATTGATAAATAACAAAAATTACAATAATTCTTATTCATCTTTGTTTTGCAATTATTGTGGAAGACATGGTCATATTAGTCATTCTTGTAACCTTTCGAAAATGAAGAAATTATCTCAGATGTAAGTTTGGAGACAGAAAGGTCAAACTACTAACCTGAAAGGACCCGGAAAAATTTAGGTACCTAAATTGAGATGATATATTTTTTAGATATGCTTCAGAACATAAACAAGAGAAAATCAATGGATAATTGATAGCGGTTATTTCAGAAGCATGACAAGTGAAATATCCATTTCAACTATATTGAAAGGAAAGACCGAGATAATATTGTCTTTGCTGATAAAAACAAGGAAAAAGTCACTAGAATTGGTAAAATTCTAATGGAATGGGTAAAATTGGTAACTTTACCTCTACTTCTATTAATAATGTTCTTTATATTGATGGATTGAAACATAACTTATTAAGTGTAAGTCAATTATGTGATAAGGTTTACAGATTTACTTTCTATGCATCACATTATGAAATTATTGATAATCTTTATGATAATATTGTTTTGTTGGTCCTAGAAATCCAAACATATACTATGCTCAACTAGAAGAAATGTCTTCACAAAATTTCAAGTATTTTGTTTTTACAAAAAAGGTTTCTTTTATCTGGTATAGAAGATTTGTAAATGCTAGGATGAACATCCTATCAAAATTGACCAAAAATGAGTTAGTGAGTGGACTTCCTAACTTGAAGTTTAAGAATATTCAAGTCTGTGAATTTTGTTTAAACGGAAAAAATTAAAAGTAGTTTCCATCCTAAAAATTCTGTGTCAACTAACCAGCCGCTTGAACTTGTACACATTGACTTATTTGGTGCTACCAAGATTCAAAGCTTTGGTGGTAAACATTACTGTTTTGTTATAGTAGATGATTTTTCTAGATTTACATTGGTTTATTTTCTATCAACAAAGGATGATACTTTTGAAGTCTTTGAAAGTTTTGCATAAAAATTTAGATTAAAAAGGGGTACTACATTACATCTAATTGGAGCAATCATGGAGGAGAATTTGATAACAGAAAATTTGAAGATTTCTGTAATGAAAATGGGACATCTCATAATTTTTCATGCCCAAAGACTCCTCAGCAGAATGGAGTTGTTGAGAGAAAGAACAAGACTTTTGTCTATATGACCAGAATAATGCTATATGAAAATAGCCTACCTCATGGTTACTGGGTAGAAGATGTGTCAATTGCCTGTTACACACATAACAGGTGCCTGATAAGCGTAAATTGCATCGTGATTTAGGGAATAGTTTGATATGTGTTTAGCCGTTAATTCAATCACTTAGTATGTTTTAGGTTAAAATTGTGTTAGTTTGTGATTTATGTGTGTTTTAAGGGTGTTATAGGTTAGTACAAGTCTTTAAGCTTAAATATTATATTTTTGAGGTGCCTTGATATGTTTGCTATCATTTCAGGGTCAATATGAAAGAGAGAAGTTTTGGAGGAAATCTAGGCCACAATATAGGCCCCTAATTATGGCAGATAGGCTATGATCGTGATAGAAGCTTCAGGTTTTGCCCACACGATCATGACAAAAGGATCAAATGTGAACTACGATCGTGGCCTACATCAGGCAAACCCTTAGAATCTCACGAACTTCATATTTTAAGGGATTTTTTGGATCTTTCAGATCTTGGGAAAATCCTAAGGTTACCCAAAACATAAAAGAGTATAAAAAGAACATAAAGAAACAGAGAAAAGGGAGCTTTCATGTAGCCATTGTTGAAAACCCTAAAGAGAGAAAGAGGAAGAGGAAGAAGAGAAACCAAAAATCAGGAGGTTTTCTGACGTTGCTACCTTCCTATATCATCCATTCTAAGTGTCTATTTCCTTTTCCTTTCAATTTTATTCATGTATAAAGTTGGGATGGATTGTATAATGATAGATAGTAGAATGATGATGATGTTCTGACTCTCCTTTGGGATTTTATTTTGATTTAATGATAATCTAGTCAATTATGTTTTTAGATGAATGTTGTGATTTGTTTACATTCTTGCATAATTTAGTAATAAACTGAGATGGGGAACCGAATGAAATACGATTAAATCAGATTAATGAAAGTTAGGTGACTTAATAGAAACCGTGATAAATCATATTGTGTGGAGACAGATCCCGTGTGATGTTCTAATAGTTTATTATAGTGTTTCAGATCTAATTAGGTTTTGGATAATTTGTGAATTGAGAGATTACAAAGTCCATAATTTGATTAGGGCTTATAATTTAGGTTTTAATGGTTATAACTCAAGAGAGAGTAATCAATCCTAGGACAATCTAGAACCGACACTCCATTGACATATAATTGGCTAGGTTAGCATTAATGATATATAAAATCCCCTTTCTCATAACTTGGTAAACTCTTTGTTTGATTTCCATTTTGCGCGCTTATTGTTCAATTGTTAATTCCTTCGTGTTTAATTTCTGATTTAAGTGGTTGAATTCAATTCTGTTGATTACTTTCTATTGCATTGTTTATTTTGAGTTTCGTATGTTGTTGGCCTTAGATTTTAAGACTAGATTAGTCTCTCTCTTTATAGGATCAACACCTCTTATACTTTATAAACCCTTTGTTGATTAAATGGATCAAAAGGAATTCCTATGGCTCCAATAAAAAAAAATAACAAGTACCAAAACAAACATAGGAAACAACATAGTATTTTTCGATTCATGAGGATAGGAAAAAATACGTTTAACGCCAAACAAATTAAGAGTCGTAAAAGTTTCTTTCACATTTCTTTCATTACCATCAATTTGATATGTCTTCATTCACAAAAAAGAATCCCTTTCATTCTCATTACTATTAACTGTTAAATTATTCATTGTTACTAAAGATAATAAACCAAAGTTCTTTTTAATTGTTTGATCCTTCTTTACCCCATGGAGATATTGAATAGAATGAACTTTTTTTCTACCACTGTAATTTTGAAAATGAATGTTTAAATGCCCATCAAAAGTAAGTAAATAAACCTGAAACATATAAAATATCGTTAATCCTATTATGAAATAAGCAATTATCATGAAAATAAGGGAATACAACCAATTATCATTAAGAATTTCATCTTTGGACAAAAAATAGGCGAAAGGTGGAATCCCACAAAGAGAACGAGTTCTCAATAAAAAAGACATTTTTCTAAATGGAATATGCTTTGTCAAACCACCCATGAGAATCATATTTTGACTATTATCTAGAGAATACCCGACAATAGCTTCCATTGAATGAATAACAGATCCAGATCCTAAAAATAACAAAGCTTTCAAATAGGCATGAGTAATCAAATGAATGACGTGGCTCAAGAAGACTTTATACCTAGAGCTAACATCGTATAACCTAATTGAGACATTATAGAATAGGATAAACTTCTCTTAATATCTTTTTGAGCAATAACTAAAGTAGCTCCTACTCGTACTATTATTATACCTATTAAAGCTATTAAATTCATTATGAAACGTATAACTACAAAAAGAGGAAGAAGAAAAGCTTTAAGAAAAATTCCTGCTGCTACCGTAGTAACAGCATGTATCAAAGCTGAAATAGGAGTAGGCCCTTCCATGGCATCTGGTAACCATACATGAAGAGAGAATTGGGCTGATTTTGCAATTGTGCCTAAAAATAATAGAACGACACACAAAATAACAAATAAATAAATTCACCTTATTATTAGCAATCAAGTTGTTGAAAATTTTGAACAAATCCTTAAATTCGAAACTACCCATTATCCAATAAAGGCCTAAAATCCCTACTAATAAACTAAAATCCCCTACACGATTAGTTATAAACACTTTTTGACAAGCATTTGACGCAATAGGTCATGTGAACTAAAACCCTATTAATAGATAAGAACATATTCCAACCAATTCCCAAAAAATATAAATTTGTATCAAATTGGAACTGACAACTAATCCCAACGTTGCACTATTGAAAAAAATCATATAGGCAAAAAGTCTCAAATAGCTTTAATCACGAGCCATATAATTGTCACTGTAAAGAAGAACCATAATTCCAATCTTGCAATTAACATTGAAAGAATAGAGGTAAGTTGGTCGATCAAGTGATCGAACTCTAAAGAAAGAAAAAGAGCAGACAGAACTCGAATTTTTTTATATGATATGTGGTGATCAATACCTAATTGGGTTGCCAAATCGTAACGATTAATACAATAAAACCTTTCTATAAATCCCTTATAGTACTGAAGTTAGAATTTAGACTATTTTTATTTAAAATTTATATTTATAGGAGTTTATTTGTAGAAGAGTTTAAACTACAAAAAAACATCCTTATAAAATTAACCAAAATTGCCACAATAATAAGGTCATAATAAGGATTGTTATCTTAATGGTTTTTGTTTTTATAGGAAACATTCAAATCCTTATTTACTTATTTAAGTTTAAGGAAAGGAATTTTTTATTAATTTGTACATTTCTTAGTAATTTGTATATTTACTCAAAAGTATTCCATTGAATTGACTTTTTAAAGTTTGACGATTGAATAAAAATAACTTATTATAATTTCGAGAAGCCACTGTGGCGAAATTAGTAGACATACTGCTCTTAGGAAGCAGTGTTGGAGCATCTCAATTCAAGTCCGAGTGGCGGCATAAACATCTTTTAATTTTTAGAAGGACACAATAAGTCCTATAATGTCCTATAATAAATTCAATTCTTGATTTTAATTCCATAAAATTGAGGCCTTCTTTTTTTGTTTCTTTTTTAAGTTCAAAATTTTTATGATATTCTCAATTTTAGAACGTATATTAACTCATATATCTTTCTCGGTCATTTCAGTTGTAATTACAATTCATTTGATAACTCTATTATTTGATGAATTCGTCACACTATATGATTCATTAGAAAAAGGTATGGTAACTACTTTTTTTCTATATAACAGGAATATTAGTTACTCGTTATTTCATAGGGTTTCTCCACTATTCATATAATTTCATATTTTCAAAAGTGTAAAAAAACTTAAGCATATTAATTCTACCAAGTAATTTTTTTACCCAATGCTTTGGGAATCCGAGTTTTTTAACTGACATACATCAATCTGAAATACTAATACCTGCTCTTTAATCCCAGTGAATAATGATGCATGTAAGTATGATGATTTTGGGCTATCTCGCTCTTTTATGTGGATCATTATTATCAGTAGCACTTCCAGTAATTATATTTCAAAAAATCATAAATTTTTTGATAAAAGCAGTAATTTATTAAATGATTCATTTTCCTTTGGTGAGGTCCAATACATGATGGAAAGAAGCAATGTTTTAAGTAATACTTCTTTTTTTGTTGTAGGAATTATTACAAGTTTTAGTTGATTCAACAATTATACTAGTGGGGTTATTATATTCTTAGTATACGGTTTATCTTTTTAACTGTAGGTATTCTTCTGGGAGTAGTCTAGGCTAATGAAGCATGGGGATCATATTGGAATTGGGTCCTAAATTAAACTTGGGAATTTATTACTTAGATTATATTTCCGGTTTATTGTCATACCCGAACAAAAACAAATAAAAATTGGAATGATTTCAATTCTGCAATTGTTGCCTCTATCGGCTTTCTTATAATTTGGATATGCTATTTCAGAGTTAATCTTTTAGGAATAGAGTTACATAGTTATGGTTCATTTACATTGACATCAAATTAAATTGCAACAAGAGTCTGACGAAGAGATGGATAGGAGAGCATCACACATATATATAACAAGCTTTGACATTTGACATATATAACAAACTTTTGGCAAAACATTGAGAGCCTTTTGAATCACGATATTACTTTATTCAAAAAGTTCTTACAAATGCCAAACATATCTTATTCCAATTCATTTTTTAAAACTTAAATTTGAAAAAAGGTAAGTTTTTTTTTATTGTATAGAAATTTTCAATTTTTTTAATTATAGGATTCTTTTTTGATTATTTGTTTTATGATTACCTATAAAATTAAAAAATTACCTAGAAAAATAATTAAATAGAATAGCTTCAACCTTGTCAACAGATAATGATAGCATGAAATCTGGATAAATACCAGTCGCTATTACAGGAAGAAGGATAACAATAGAAATAAATAACTCCTGAGGTCCCAAATCAAAACAATAAGAATTGGAGGCATTAAACAGTTTGTATCCATAGAATATCTGGCGTAACATAGATAATAAATAAATTGGAGCTAATATCATTCCAACCACCATTACAAAAGTAATTAGTTTCTGTAACAAAAATCACCCATGACGTCCATGTCGCCCATGCCCGGCAATGTAATGGAGGCTAATGATAAGATACTGAACATCATGAATATTTTGGGCATTAGGGTAGTCATTCCACCCATTTCATCAAAATAAGCAAGATGTATTCTATCAAAACTCATTCCTGCCAAGAAAAACAATGCAACTCCAATAAATCCATGTGATATTATTTGTAAAATGGCTTTGTTGAGTCCTATATCGGTTATAGAACAAATTAGTATAATTATATAACCCATATGAGAAACAGAAGAGTAAGCTATTCTTTTTTTTAATTTGCGTTGTCCAGGGGATGTTAAAACTACATAGATTATTTGCATTGCACCTACTATTATTAACTAGGGAGAAAATAGTGAATGAACATGGGACAATAATTCCATATTGATTTGAATCAATCCATACGCGTCCATTTTTAATAAGATTCCGGCTAGAAGCATACAAGTACTGTACTGTGCTTCCCTTTGGGTATTGGTAACCATGTATGTAAAGGTATAATCAGTGATTTGATAGCAAAAGCAATAAGAAGTCCAATATACAATAATATTTCCAAAGTTATAGGATGTGATTGATTGGCTAATATTGCAAAATGGAATGTTGGTTCATTAGAACCATATAAAGCAATACCTAAGCTCCTAGTAATTAAAAAAAAGAGCTTCTGGAAGTATATAAAGTAAACTTTGTAGTTGAAAACAACCACCTCTTTCCTCCCCAAATGGCTAGAAGTAGATAAACGGGAATTAATTCTAACTCATGATGAAAAAAAAGTAGAAGATCTTAAGAAGAAAATAATCCTATTTGACCATTATGCATTGTTAACATCAAAAAAGAAAATAATTGGTAATCCAAGTAATCGGCCAAGATGCTAAAGTAGCTAAAGTGGTGATAAATCTTGTCAGTAAAACAGGTCCTAGAGAAAGTCTATCTGTTCCCAATCCCGAGTAAAAATTAAAAAATGATCCATTTATAATCCTCTGTTAGTTGAATTAATGGATCGTCCAATTGGAAATAATAAGAAAATGCATAATTCATTAAAAAAAGTTCTAATATAGAAATATATATAGCATACCACCTAATTACCTTATTTCCTTTATGAGAGAAAAAGAAAATTAAAGAACCGCAGATATTGATAAAACTACAAATATTGTTAACTAAGGAAGAGTGTTCGTGTTGGTAAAGACAAGATAGACTTGGTCTAGAAAAACTCGTGCTCAAACACATTATATATATATTCTTTATATATTTATTTTATTATATATATATATATATATATAGAATAATTTCTTTTCTTTTTCGACTACAGGCTTTTGTCAATAAACAGAAAATCAAATGGATTCAAGTGAGGTTTTTTATAAAGTATTAATAAGCTAGACCCATGCTGCGAGTTGTTTTATGCCATAAATAGACCCGAATACTCAAGAAATCTATTAGGCGGGTAGATTCATACCTCTTACAACTGAGACAGTCCTCCGTTCTTATAGCAGAAGCAATTTGCCTAGATTTACATCTGTCCCAAGGTATCATTTCTAATAATCCATGGGATAGGCTCAGACACATGGAGTACATCCTATAAATGTATCATAAATCTTTGTTGAATGTGACATTGGATTTATAATTTTTTTAACATCATAATTTTTCAATCTAGTCAATTTCTTAATGAATCCTATAGTTGCTTAGAGGATAAACATATATTTCAATACCAGATGAATCAATGATTTATCAGAACTTTCTTATTCAATTTCAAATCAATCGAGAAGAAAGAGATAAGGTACTTTAATTTCATCCGTTTTCGCAAACATTATCAGATACCTTATTATCATATTCATCAATTTGAATTGATAAATAGGGATATTTTATTTTATTTTATATCATTAATACAACTTATTCAACAAATTGGATTAATTGATATGGATTGATTTTCTGTTACGATAAATTGACGATACAATAGCCAGCCTAATAGTTACTTCAGTAGTTGTGATAGTTATAGCAAAAATTGAGAAAATATTTCCTTTTAATTGACGATTATCAAAAAGTTAGAGAATGTTACAAAATTTATATTAACTACATTCAGTATAAGTTCAAGAGCATAAGGGCTCTAACTATATTTTGACTCATGCTCAATCCATAGATACCAATAGAAAAAAAGGCACTTAAAATAAGTACATATTCGAGCATGGCCAAGCAACTCCTTATAAATTTCGATTTATTTCAATAAAAACAATTCAATTAAACGGCAACAAATTGGATTGATCATAATAAGAATGTCACAAGGAAAGATGAAAGAAATATATTGATTTTTTTTAAAAGGCAAAGAAATATATTGATAATAAATAAAAATAAAAAGAACTCATACATGAACATTCTTCAAGTCAATTTGAAAAAAAAATGGATGTGGTAAGATAGAACAAAGTTTAATTTGAAATACAATTCACAATTCTAAAGATTTATAATTGACAAGCCACTATAATTGCACCTATCAAAGCAACTAAAAGAATTATTGAAATGAACTCAAATGGAAGAAAAAAATCTGTTGATAAATGAATTCCAATTTGTTGAACATTACTTATCAAATCTTGCTTTGGAAGCTGGTTTGTTCTTACAATCCAAATAATATCGTAACAAGATGTATCTGGAATACTAGTAATTAGTGAAACAAAAATAACAAATAAATATTAAGGAAGTAACTCCATTCCTAACAGTGAAAAGATTGAAATCTTTGTAATATTTTGAACCGTTCATGAAAATTATAACGAATAGAAAAACATTTATAGCTCTCACATAAATAAGGAGCTGTGCAACAACTACAAACACTACAAGAAAATCATGAATTAGTGACGGAACTTTTCCGACAGACAAAAAACCATAGCTATTTACCGACAAAAAAAAATAATCCGTCGGTAAATACGTTGTACTGTTTATATATAGCGACGGAAATATATTACTGTCGGCAATAATGGAGGCAATGAATTTCGTGCAAAATTTCCGATGACATATAGCAACCACACAACCTTTACCGTTGGCAAAAATTGCGGGAATGCTTCCCACAATTTAATTGCTTCGGAAGTTTATCGGTGGCATATAGTCCATCGGTAAGTTATGCTTAATGTCTGCTATTCACCGACGACGTGACCATGACTGTTGGTAATAATTGCGGGAATTTTTCCAGCAATTAACTAGCTTCAGACATTTACCGATGGAATAGGTACCATCGGTAAATGTGGTTCGGATTCTGTTATTTACCGACGTAATGTGTTCCGTCGGTATACATTAAATTAACTTTACCGACGAAAATTTGGTTCTGTCTCAAAATTTAGCGGCAACCAAATGTGATCAAATAATTAGGAAATTTAAATACCAATGGAATGTATATTCCGTTGGTAAATATTGACTAGATAATAAATAAAACGACATTGTTTGGTTCATCATCTTTAAGACGACGCAGATAGCACCCCCCCCCCCTTTCTTCTTCCTCTCTCCTCTCGTCCATCGCGCCGTCTGTCCGACCGCCTTCCTTGCATTTTTCGGCCGTTTTTCGACCGTTTTCTGGCTGATTGTGTGTCGTTTAAGGTAAGCTCTCTAATGGGTGTATTATTTCTCCAAAAAATGCATGTTTTTAGTGTTAACCATGGGTGTTTGAGTGATAAAATTTTGCTTGATTATTATTGTTGTTTACGATTTTTTGTGTCATTGTTGGTTGATTTGTTATTTATATGTGTTATTGTTGGTAAATAATGGAAAAATGCAATTGATTTGTGATTAGATTGAGATTA